>JASTWK010000297.1:0-172500 GCA_030770225.1 Temnothorax unifasciatus
AACTGTCGACAATAAAGAGAGTCTATTTTTTTGGGTGCACCCTATGAAGGGCTGTAACTATTGAAATATCGTTCGGACCGCTTCGGAACCTAATAGTTTTCGATAGAACTTTTCATGGGAAGAACAAAACTGTCGACAATAAAGAGAGTCTATTTTTTGCGTGCACCCTATGAAGGGCTGTAACTCTTGAAATATCGTTCGGACCGCTTCGGAACCTAATAGTTTTCGATAGAACTTTTCATGGGAAGAACAAAACTGTCGACAATAAAGAGAGTCTATTTTTTTGCGTGCACCCTATGAAGGGCTGTAACTCTTGAAATATCGTTCGGACCGCTTCGGAACCTAATAGTTTTCGATAGAACTTTTCATGGGAAAAACAAAACTGTCGACAATAAAGAGAGTCTATTTTTTTGCGTGCACCCTATGAAGGGCTGTAACTCTTGAAATATCGTTCGGACCGCTTCGGAACCTAATAGTTTTCGATAGAACTTTTCATGGGAAGAACAAAACTGTCGACAATAAAGAGAGTCTATTTTTTTGGGTGCACCCTATGAAGGGCTGTAACTCTTGAAATATCGTTCGGACCGCTTCGGAACCTAATAGTTTTCGATAGAACTTTTCATGGGAAGAACAAAACTGTCGACAATAAAGAGAGTCTATTTTTTTGGGTGCACCCTATGAAGGGCTGTAACTCTTGAAATATCGTTCGGACCGCTTCGGAACCTAATAGTTTTCGATAGAACTTTTCATGGGAAAACAAAACTGTCGACAATAAAGAGAGTCTATTTTTTTGCGTGCACCCTATGAAGGGCTGTAACTCTTGAAATATCGTTCGGACCGCTTCGGAACCTAATAGTTTTCGATAGAACTTTTCATGGGAAGAACAAAACTGTCGACAATAAAGAGAGTCTATTTTTTTGCGTGCACCCTATGAAGGGCTGTAACTCTTGAAATATCGTTCGGACCGCTTCGGAACCTAATAGTTTTCGATAGAACTTTTCATGGGAAGAACAAAACTGTCGACAATAAAGAGAGTCTATTTTTTTGCGTGCACCCTATGAAGGGCTGTAACTCTTGAAATATCGTTCGGACCGCTTCGGAACCTAATAGTTTTCGATAGAACTTTTCATGGGAAGAACAAAACTGTCGACAATAAAGAGAGTCTATTTTTTTGGGTGCACCCTATGAAGGGCTGTAACTCTTGAAATATCGTTCGGACCGCTTCGGAACCTAATAGTTTTCGATAGAACTTTTCATGGGAAGAACAAAACTGTCGACAATAAAGAGAGTCTATTTTTTTGCGTGCACCCTATGAAGGGCTGTAACTCTTGAAATATCGTTCGGACCGCTTCGGAACCTAATAGTTTTCGATAGAACTTTTCATGGGAAGAACAAAACTGTCGACAATAAAGAGAGTCTATTTTTTTGGGTGCACCCTATGAAGGGCTGTAACTCTTGAAATATCGTTCGGACCGCTTCGGAACCTAATAGTTTTCGATAGAACTTTTCATGGGAAGAACAAAACTGTCGACAATAAAGAGAGTCTATTTTTTTGGGTGCACCCTATGAAGGGCTGTAACTCTTGAAATATCGTTCGGACCGCTTCGGAACCTAATAGTTTTCGATAGAACTTTTCATGGGAAGAACAAAACTGTCGACAATAAAGAGAGTCTATTTTTTTGCGTGCACCCTATGAAGGGCTGTAACTCTTGAAATATCGTTCGGACCGCTTCGGAACCTAATAGTTTTCGATAGAACTTTTCATGGGAAGAACAAAACTGTCGACAATAAAGAGAGTCTATTTTTTTGGGTGCACCCTATGAAGGGCTGTAACTCTTGAAATATCGTTCGGACCGCTTCGGAACCTAATAGTTTTCGATAGAACTTTTCATGGGAAGAACAAAACTGTCGACAATAAAGAGAGTCTATTTTTTTGGGTGCACCCTATGAAGGGCTGTAACTCTTGAAATATCGTTCGGACCGCTTCGGAACCTAATAGTTTTCGATAGAACTTTTCGATAGAACTTTTCATGGGAAGAACAAAACTGTCGACAATAAAGAGAGTCTATTTTTTTGGGTGCACCCTATGAAGGGCTGTAACTCTTGAAATATCGTTCGGACCGCTTCGGAACCTAATAGTTTTCGATAGAACTTTTCATGGGAAGAACAAAACTGTCGACAATAAAGAGAGTCTATTTTTTTGGGTGCACCCTATGAAGGGCTGTAACTATTGAAATATCGTTCGGACCGCTTCGGAACCTAATAGTTTTCGATAGAACTTTTCATGGGAAGAACAAAACTGTCGACAATAAAGAGAGTCTATTTTTTTGCGTGCACCCTATGAAGGGCTGTAACTCTTGAAATATCGTTCGGACCGCTTCGGAACCTAATAGTTTTCGATAGAACTTTTCATGGGAAGAACAAAACTGTCGACAATAAAGAGAGTCTATTTTTTTGGGTGCACCCTATGAAGGGCTGTAACTCTTGAAATATCGTTCGGACCGCTTCGGAACCTAATAGTTTTCGATAGAACTTTTCATGGGAAGAACAAAACTGTCGACAATAAAGAGAGTCTATTTTTTGCGTGCACCCTATGAAGGGCTGTAACTCTTGAAATATCGTTCGGACCGCTTCGGAACCTAATAGTTTTCGATAGAACTTTTCATGGGAAGAACAAAACTGTCGACAATAAAGAGAGTCTATTTTTTTGGGTGCACCCTATGAAGGGCTGTAACTCTTGAAATATCGTTCGGACCGCTTCGGAACCTAATAGTTTTCGATAGAACTTTTCATGGGAAGAACAAAACTGTCGACAATAAAGAGAGTCTATTTTTTTGGGTGCACCCTATGAAGGGCTGTAACTCTTGAAATATCGTTCGGACCGCTTCGGAACCTAATAGTTTTCGATAGAACTTTTCATGGGAAGAACAAAACTGTCGACAATAAAGAGAGTCTATTTTTTGCGTGCACCCTATGAAGGGCTGTAACTCTTGAAATATCGTTCGGACCGCTTCGGAACCTAATAGTTTTCGATAGAACTTTTCATGGGAAGAACAAAACTGTCGACAATAAAGAGAGTCTATTTTTTGGGTGCACCCTATGAAGGGCTGTAACTCTTGAAATATCGTTCGGACCGCTTCGGAACCTAATAGTTTTCGATAGAACTTTTCATGGGAAGAACAAAACTGTCGACAATAAAGAGAGTCTATTTTTTTGCGTGCACCCTATGAAGGGCTGTAACTCTTGAAATATCGTTCGGACCGCTTCGGAACCTAATAGTTTTCGATAGAACTTTTCATGGGAAGAACAAAACTGTCGACAATAAAGAGAGTCTATTTTTTGGGTGCACCCTATGAAGGGCTGTAACTCTTGAAATATCGTTCGGACCGCTTCGGAACCTAATAGTTTTCGATAGAACTTTTCATGGGAAGAACAAAACTGTCGACAATAAAGAGAGTCTATTTTTTTGGCGTGCACCCTATGAAGGGCTGTAACTCTTGAAATATCGTTCGGACCGCTTCGGAACCTAATAGTTTTCGATAGAACTTTTCATGGGAAGAACAAAACTGTCGACAATAAAGAGAGTCTATTTTTTTGCGTGCACCCTATGAAGGGCTGTAACTCTTGAAATATCGTTCGGACCGCTTCGGAACCTAATAGTTTTCGATAGAACTTTTCATGGGAAGAACAAAACTGTCGACAATAAAGAGAGTCTATTTTTTTGCGTGCACCCTATGAAGGGCTGTAACTCTTGAAATATCGTTCGGACCGCTTCGGACCTAATAGTTTTCGATAGAACTTTTCATGGGAAGAACAAAACTGTCGACAATAAAGAGAGTCTATTTTTTTGGGTGCACCCTATGAAGGGCTGTAACTCTTGAAATATCGTTCGGACCGCTTCGGAACCTAATAGTTTTCGATAGAACTTTTCATGGGAAGAACAAAACTGTCGACAATAAAGAGAGTCTATTTTTTGGCGTGCACCCTATGAAGGGCTGTAACTCTTGAAATATCGTTCGGACCGCTTCGGAACCTAATAGTTTTCGATAGAACTTTTCATGGGAAGAACAAAACTGTCGACAATAAAGAGAGTCTATTTTTTGGGTGCACCCTATGAAGGGCTGTAACTCTTGAAATATCGTTCGGACCGCTTCGGAACCTAATAGTTTTCGATAGAACTTTTCATGGGAAGAACAAAACTGTCGACAATAAAGAGAGTCTATTTTTTTGCGTGCACCCTATGAAGGGCTGTAACTCTTGAAATATCGTTCGGACCGCTTCGGAACCTAATAGTTTTCGATAGAACTTTTCATGGGAAGAACAAAACTGTCGACAATAAAGAGAGTCTATTTTTTTGCGTGCACCCTATGAAGGGCTGTACTCTTGAAATATCGTTCGGACCGCTTCGGAACCTAATAGTTTTCGATAGAACTTTTCATGGGAAGAACAAAACTGTCGACAAAAAAGAGAGTCTATTTTCTTGCGTGCACCCTATGAAGGGCTGTAACTCTTGAAATATCGTTCGGACCGCTTCGGAACCTAATAGTTTTCGATAGAACTTTTCATGGGAAGAACAAAACTGTCGACAATAAAGAGAGTCTATTTTTTTGGGTGCACCCTATGAAGGGCTGTAACTCTTGAAATATCGTTCGGACCGCTTCGGAACCTAATAGTTTTCGATAGAACTTTTCATGGGAAGAACAAAACTGTCGACAATAAAGAGAGTCTATTTTTTTGGGTGCACCCTATGAAGGGCTGTAACTCTTGAAATATCGTTCGGACCGCTTCGGAACCTAATAGTTTTCGATAGAACTTTTCATGGGAAGAACAAAACTGTCGACAATAAAGAGAGTCTATTTTTTTGGGTGCACCCTATGAAGGGCTGTAACTCTTGAAATATCGTTCGGGACCGCTTCGGAACCTAATAGTTTTCGATAGAACTTTTCATGGGAAGAACAAAAACTGTCGACAATAAAGAGAGTCTATTTTTTTGCGTGCACCCTATGAAGGGCTGTAACTCTTGAAATATCGTTCGGACCGCTTCGGAACCTAATAGTTTTCGATAGAACTTTCATGGGAAGAACAAAACTGTCGACAATAAAGAGAGTCTATTTTTTGGGTGCACCCTATGAAGGGCTGTAACTCTTGAAATATCGTTCGGACCGCTTCGGACCTAATAGTTTTCGATAGAACTTTTCATGGGAAGAACAAAACTGTCGACAATAAAGAGAGTCTATTTTTTTGGGTGCACCCTATGAAGGGCTTGTAACTATTGAAATATCGTTCGGACCGCTTCGGAACCTAATAGTTTTCGATAGAACTTTTCATGGGAAGAACAAAACTGTCGACAATAAGAGAGTCTATTTTTTTGCGTGCACCCTATGAAGGGCTGTAACTCTTGAATATCGTTCGGACCGCTTCGGAACCTAATAGTTTTCGATAGACTTTTCATGGGAAGAACAAAACTGTCGACAATAAAGAGAGTCTATTTTTTTGGGGTGCACCCTATGAAGGGCTGTAACTCATTGAAATTCGTTCGGACCGCTTCGGAACCTAATAGTTTCGATAGAACTTTTCATGGGAAGAACAAAACTGTCGACAATAAAGAGAGTCCTATTTTTTTGCGTGCACCCTATGAAGGGCTGTAACTCTTGAAATATCGTTCGGACCGCTTCGGAACCTAATAGTTTTCGATAGAACTTTCATGGGAAGAACAAAACTGTCGACAATAAAGAGAGTCTATTTTTTTGGGTGCACCCTATGAAGGGCTGTAACTCTTGAAATATCGTTCGGACCGCTTCGGAACCTAATAGTTTTCGATAGAACTTTTCATGGGAAGAACAAAACTGTCGACAATAAAGAGAGTCTATTTTTTTGGGTGCACCCTATGAAGGGCTGTAACTCTTGAAATATCGTTCGGACCGCTTCGGAACCTAATAGTTTTCGATAGAACTTTTCATGGGAAGAACAAAACTGTCGACAATAAAGAGAGTCTATTTTTTGGGTGCACCCTATGAAGGGCTGTAACTCTTGAAATATCGTTCGGACCGCTTCGGAACCTAATAGTTTTCGATAGAACTTTTCATGGGAAGAACAAAACTGTCGACAATAAAGAGAGTCTATTTTTTGGGTGCACCCTATGAAGGGCTGTAACTCTTGAAATATCGTTCGGACCGCTTCGGAACCTAATAGTTTTCGATAGAACTTTTCATGGGAAGAACAAAACTGTCGACAATAAAGAGAGTCTATTTTTTTGGGTGCACCCTATGAAGGGCTGTAACTCTTGAAATATCGTTCGGACCGCTTCGGAACCTAATAGTTTTCGATAGAACTTTTCATGGGAAGAACAAAACTGTCGACAATAAAGAGAGTCTATTTTTTGGGTGCACCCTATGAAGGGCTGTAACTCTTGAAATATCGTTCGGACCGCTTCGGAACCTAATAGTTTTCGATAGAACTTTTCATGGGAAGAACAAAACTGTCGACAATAAAGAGAGTCTATTTTTTGGGTGCACCCTATGAAGGGCTGTAACTCTTGAAATATCGTTCGGACCGCTTCGGAACCTAATAGTTTTCGATAGAACTTTTCATGGGAAGAACAAAACTGTCGACAATAAAGAGAGTCTATTTTTTGGGTGCACCCTATGAAGGGCTGTAACTCTTGAAATATCGTTCGGACCGCTTCGGAACCTAATAGTTTTCGATAGAACTTTTCATGGGAAGAACAAAACTGTCGACAATAAAGAGAGTCTATTTTTTGGGTGCACCCTATGAAGGGCTGTAACTCTTGAAATATCGTTCGGACCGCTTCGGAACCTAATAGTTTTCGATAGAACTTTTCATGGGAAGAACAAAACTGTCGACAATAAAGAGAGTCTATTTTTTTGGGTGCACCCTATGAAGGGCTGTAACTCTTGAAATATCGTTCGGACCGCTTCGGAACCTAATAGTTTTCGATAGAACTTTTCATGGGAAGAACAAAACTGTCGACAATAAAGAGAGTCTATTTTTTGGGTGCACCCTATGAAGGGCTGTAACTCTTGAAATATCGTTCGGACCGCTTCGGAACCTAATAGTTTTCGATAGAACTTTTCATGGGAAGAACAAAACTGTCGACAATAAAGAGAGTCTATTTTTTGGGTGCACCCTATGAAGGGCTGTAACTCTTGAAATATCGTTCGGACCGCTTCGGAACCTAATAGTTTTCGATAGAACTTTTCATGGGAAGAACAAAACTGTCGACAATAAAGAGAGTCTATTTTTTGGGTGCACCCTATGAAGGGCTGTAACTCTTGAAATATCGTTCGGACCGCTTCGGAACCTAATAGTTTTCGATAGAACTTTTCATGGGAAGAACAAAACTGTCGACAATAAAGAGAGTCTATTTTTTGGGTGCACCCTATGAAGGGCTGTAACTCTTGAAATATCGTTCGGACCGCTTCGGAACCTAATAGTTTTCGATAGAACTTTTCATGGGAAGAACAAAACTGTCGACAATAAAGAGAGTCTATTTTTTTGGGTGCACCCTATGAAGGGCTGTAACTCTTGAAATATCGTTCGGACCGCTTCGGAACCTAATAGTTTTCGATAGAACTTTTCATGGGAAGAACAAAACTGTCGACAATAAAGAGAGTCTATTTTTTTGGGTGCACCCTATGAAGGGCTGTAACTCTTGAAATATCGTTCGGACCGCTTCGGAACCTAATAGTTTTCGATAGAACTTTTCATGGGAAGAACAAAACTGTCGACAATAAAGAGAGTCTATTTTTTGGGTGCACCCTATGAAGGGCTGTAACTCTTGAAATATCGTTCGGACCGCTTCGGAACCTAATAGTTTTCGATAGAACTTTTCATGGGAAGAACAAAACTGTCGACAATAAAGAGAGTCTATTTTTTTGGGTGCACCCTATGAAGGGCTGTAACTCTTGAAATATCGTTCGGACCGCTTCGGAACCTAATAGTTTTCGATAGAACTTTTCATGGGAAGAACAAAACTGTCGACAATAAAGAGAGTCTATTTTTTTGGGTGCACCCTATGAAGGGCTGTAACTCTTGAAATATCGTTCGGACCGCTTCGGAACCTAATAGTTTTCGATAGAACTTTTCATGGGAAGAACAAAACTGTCGACAATAAAGAGAGTCTATTTTTTGGGTGCACCCTATGAAGGGCTGTAACTCTTGAAATATCGTTCGGACCGCTTCGGAACCTAATAGTTTTCGATAGAACTTTTCATGGGAAGAACAAAACTGTCGACAATAAAGAGAGTCTATTTTTTGGGTGCACCCTATGAAGGGCTGTAACTCTTGAAATATCGTTCGGACCGCTTCGGAACCTAATAGTTTTCGATAGAACTTTTCATGGGAAGAACAAAACTGTCGACAATAAAGAGAGTCTATTTTTTGGGTGCACCCTATGAAGGGCTGTAACTCTTGAAATATCGTTCGGACCGCTTCGGAACCTAATAGTTTTCGATAGAACTTTTCATGGGAAGAACAAAACTGTCGACAATAAAGAGAGTCTATTTTTTGGGTGCACCCTATGAAGGGCTGTAACTCTTGAAATATCGTTCGGACCGCTTCGGAACCTAATAGTTTTCGATAGAACTTTTCATGGGAAGAACAAAACTGTCGACAATAAAGAGAGTCTATTTTTTGGGTGCACCCTATGAAGGGCTGTAACTCTTGAAATATCGTTCGGACCGCTTCGGAACCTAATAGTTTTCGATAGAACTTTTCATGGGAAGAACAAAACTGTCGACAATAAAGAGAGTCTATTTTTTGGGTGCACCCTATGAAGGGCTGTAACTCTTGAAATATCGTTCGGACCGCTTCGGAACCTAATAGTTTTCGATAGAACTTTTCATGGGAAGAACAAAACTGTCGACAATAAAGAGAGTCTATTTTTTGGGTGCACCCTATGAAGGGCTGTAACTCTTGAAATATCGTTCGGACCGCTTCGGAACCTAATAGTTTTCGATAGAACTTTTCATGGGAAGAACAAAACTGTCGACAATAAAGAGAGTCTATTTTTTGGGTGCACCCTATGAAGGGCTGTAACTCTTGAAATATCGTTCGGACCGCTTCGGAACCTAATAGTTTTCGATAGAACTTTTCATGGGAAGAACAAAACTGTCGACAATAAAGAGAGTCTATTTTTTGGGTGCACCCTATGAAGGGCTGTAACTCTTGAAATATCGTTCGGACCGCTTCGGAACCTAATAGTTTTCGATAGAACTTTTCATGGGAAGAACAAAACTGTCGACAATAAAGAGAGTCTATTTTTTGGGTGCACCCTATGAAGGGCTGTAACTCTTGAAATATCGTTCGGACCGCTTCGGAACCTAATAGTTTTCGATAGAACTTTTCATGGGAAGAACAAAACTGTCGACAATAAAGAGAGTCTATTTTTTTGGGTGCACCCTATGAAGGGCTGTAACTCTTGAAATATCGTTCGGACCGCTTCGGAACCTAATAGTTTTCGATAGAACTTTTCATGGGAAGAACAAAACTGTCGACAATAAAGAGAGTCTATTTTTTGGGTGCACCCTATGAAGGGCTGTAACTCTTGAAATATCGTTCGGACCGCTTCGGAACCTAATAGTTTTCGATAGAACTTTTCATGGGAAGAACAAAACTGTCGACAATAAAGAGAGTCTATTTTTTTGGGTGCACCCTATGAAGGGCTGTAACTCTTGAAATATCGTTCGGACCGCTTCGGAACCTAATAGTTTTCGATAGAACTTTTCATGGGAAGAACAAAACTGTCGACAATAAAGAGAGTCTATTTTTTGGGTGCACCCTATGAAGGGCTGTAACTCTTGAAATATCGTTCGGACCGCTTCGGAACCTAATAGTTTTCGATAGAACTTTTCATGGGAAGAACAAAACTGTCGACAATAAAGAGAGTCTATTTTTTTGGGTGCACCCTATGAAGGGCTGTAACTCTTGAAATATCGTTCGGACCGCTTCGGAACCTAATAGTTTTCGATAGAACTTTTCATGGGAAGAACAAAACTGTCGACAATAAAGAGAGTCTATTTTTTGGGTGCACCCTATGAAGGGCTGTAACTCTTGAAATATCGTTCGGACCGCTTCGGAACCTAATAGTTTTCGATAGAACTTTTCATGGGAAGAACAAAACTGTCGACAATAAAGAGAGTCTATTTTTTGGGTGCACCCTATGAAGGGCTGTAACTCTTGAAATATCGTTCGGACCGCTTCGGAACCTAATAGTTTTCGATAGAACTTTTCATGGGAAGAACAAAACTGTCGACAATAAAGAGAGTCTATTTTTTTGGGTGCACCCTATGAAGGGCTGTAACTCTTGAAATATCGTTCGGACCGCTTCGGAACCTAATAGTTTTCGATAGAACTTTTCATGGGAAGAACAAAACTGTCGACAATAAAGAGAGTCTATTTTTTTGGGTGCACCCTATGAAGGGCTGTAACTCTTGAAATATCGTTCGGACCGCTTCGGAACCTAATAGTTTTCGATAGAACTTTTCATGGGAAGAACAAAACTGTCGACAATAAAGAGAGTCTATTTTTTGGGTGCACCCTATGAAGGGCTGTAACTCTTGAAATATCGTTCGGACCGCTTCGGAACCTAATAGTTTTCGATAGAACTTTTCATGGGAAGAACAAAACTGTCGACAATAAAGAGAGTCTATTTTTTGGGTGCACCCTATGAAGGGCTGTAACTCTTGAAATATCGTTCGGACCGCTTCGGAACCTAATAGTTTTCGATAGAACTTTTCATGGGAAGAACAAAACTGTCGACAATAAAGAGAGTCTATTTTTTTGGGTGCACCCTATGAAGGGCTGTAACTCTTGAAATATCGTTCGGACCGCTTCGGAACCTAATAGTTTTCGATAGAACTTTTCATGGGAAGAACAAAACTGTCGACAATAAAGAGAGTCTATTTTTTGGGTGCACCCTATGAAGGGCTGTAACTCTTGAAATATCGTTCGGACCGCTTCGGAACCTAATAGTTTTCGATAGAACTTTTCATGGGAAGAACAAAACTGTCGACAATAAAGAGAGTCTATTTTTTGGGTGCACCCTATGAAGGGCTGTAACTCTTGAAATATCGTTCGGACCGCTTCGGAACCTAATAGTTTTCGATAGAACTTTTCATGGGAAGAACAAAACTGTCGACAATAAAGAGAGTCTATTTTTTGGGTGCACCCTATGAAGGGCTGTAACTCTTGAAATATCGTTCGGACCGCTTCGGAACCTAATAGTTTTCGATAGAACTTTTCATGGGAAGAACAAAACTGTCGACAATAAAGAGAGTCTATTTTTTGGGTGCACCCTATGAAGGGCTGTAACTCTTGAAATATCGTTCGGACCGCTTCGGAACCTAATAGTTTTCGATAGAACTTTTCATGGGAAGAACAAAACTGTCGACAATAAAGAGAGTCTATTTTTTTGGGTGCACCCTATGAAGGGCTGTAACTCTTGAAATATCGTTCGGACCGCTTCGGAACCTAATAGTTTTCGATAGAACTTTTCATGGGAAGAACAAAACTGTCGACAATAAAGAGAGTCTATTTTTTGGGTGCACCCTATGAAGGGCTGTAACTCTTGAAATATCGTTCGGACCGCTTCGGAACCTAATAGTTTTCGATAGAACTTTTCATGGGAAGAACAAAACTGTCGACAATAAAGAGAGTCTATTTTTTTGGGTGCACCCTATGAAGGGCTGTAACTCTTGAAATATCGTTCGGACCGCTTCGGAACCTAATAGTTTTCGATAGAACTTTTCATGGGAAGAACAAAACTGTCGACAATAAAGAGAGTCTATTTTTTGGGTGCACCCTATGAAGGGCTGTAACTCTTGAAATATCGTTCGGACCGCTTCGGAACCTAATAGTTTTCGATAGAACTTTTCATGGGAAGAACAAAACTGTCGACAATAAAGAGAGTCTATTTTTTGGGTGCACCCTATGAAGGGCTGTAACTCTTGAAATATCGTTCGGACCGCTTCGGAACCTAATAGTTTTCGATAGAACTTTTCATGGGAAGAACAAAACTGTCGACAATAAAGAGAGTCTATTTTTTTGGGTGCACCCTATGAAGGGCTGTAACTCTTGAAATATCGTTCGGACCGCTTCGGAACCTAATAGTTTTCGATAGAACTTTTCATGGGAAGAACAAAACTGTCGACAATAAAGAGAGTCTATTTTTTTGGGTGCACCCTATGAAGGGCTGTAACTCTTGAAATATCGTTCGGACCGCTTCGGAACCTAATAGTTTTCGATAGAACTTTTCATGGGAAGAACAAAACTGTCGACAATAAAGAGAGTCTATTTTTTGGGTGCACCCTATGAAGGGCTGTAACTCTTGAAATATCGTTCGGACCGCTTCGGAACCTAATAGTTTTCGATAGAACTTTTCATGGGAAGAACAAAACTGTCGACAATAAAGAGAGTCTATTTTTTGGGTGCACCCTATGAAGGGCTGTAACTCTTGAAATATCGTTCGGACCGCTTCGGAACCTAATAGTTTTCGATAGAACTTTTCATGGGAAGAACAAAACTGTCGACAATAAAGAGAGTCTATTTTTTTGGGTGCACCCTATGAAGGGCTGTAACTCTTGAAATATCGTTCGGACCGCTTCGGAACCTAATAGTTTTCGATAGAACTTTTCATGGGAAGAACAAAACTGTCGACAATAAAGAGAGTCTATTTTTTGGGTGCACCCTATGAAGGGCTGTAACTCTTGAAATATCGTTCGGACCGCTTCGGAACCTAATAGTTTTCGATAGAACTTTTCATGGGAAGAACAAAACTGTCGACAATAAAGAGAGTCTATTTTTTGGGTGCACCCTATGAAGGGCTGTAACTCTTGAAATATCGTTCGGACCGCTTCGGAACCTAATAGTTTTCGATAGAACTTTTCATGGGAAGAACAAAACTGTCGACAATAAAGAGAGTCTATTTTTTTGGGTGCACCCTATGAAGGGCTGTAACTCTTGAAATATCGTTCGGACCGCTTCGGAACCTAATAGTTTTCGATAGAACTTTTCATGGGAAGAACAAAACTGTCGACAATAAAGAGAGTCTATTTTTTGGGTGCACCCTATGAAGGGCTGTAACTCTTGAAATATCGTTCGGACCGCTTCGGAACCTAATAGTTTTCGATAGAACTTTTCATGGGAAGAACAAAACTGTCGACAATAAAGAGAGTCTATTTTTTGGGTGCACCCTATGAAGGGCTGTAACTCTTGAAATATCGTTCGGACCGCTTCGGAACCTAATAGTTTTCGATAGAACTTTTCATGGGAAGAACAAAACTGTCGACAATAAAGAGAGTCTATTTTTTGGGTGCACCCTATGAAGGGCTGTAACTCTTGAAATATCGTTCGGACCGCTTCGGAACCTAATAGTTTTCGATAGAACTTTTCATGGGAAGAACAAAACTGTCGACAATAAAGAGAGTCTATTTTTTGGGTGCACCCTATGAAGGGCTGTAACTCTTGAAATATCGTTCGGACCGCTTCGGAACCTAATAGTTTTCGATAGAACTTTTCATGGGAAGAACAAAACTGTCGACAATAAAGAGAGTCTATTTTTTGGGTGCACCCTATGAAGGGCTGTAACTCTTGAAATATCGTTCGGACCGCTTCGGAACCTAATAGTTTTCGATAGAACTTTTCATGGGAAGAACAAAACTGTCGACAATAAAGAGAGTCTATTTTTTGGGTGCACCCTATGAAGGGCTGTAACTCTTGAAATATCGTTCGGACCGCTTCGGAACCTAATAGTTTTCGATAGAACTTTTCATGGGAAGAACAAAACTGTCGACAATAAAGAGAGTCTATTTTTTGGGTGCACCCTATGAAGGGCTGTAACTCTTGAAATATCGTTCGGACCGCTTCGGAACCTAATAGTTTTCGATAGAACTTTTCATGGGAAGAACAAAACTGTCGACAATAAAGAGAGTCTATTTTTTTGGGTGCACCCTATGAAGGGCTGTAACTCTTGAAATATCGTTCGGACCGCTTCGGAACCTAATAGTTTTCGATAGAACTTTTCATGGGAAGAACAAAACTGTCGACAATAAAGAGAGTCTATTTTTTGGGTGCACCCTATGAAGGGCTGTAACTCTTGAAATATCGTTCGGACCGCTTCGGAACCTAATAGTTTTCGATAGAACTTTTCATGGGAAGAACAAAACTGTCGACAATAAAGAGAGTCTATTTTTTTGGGTGCACCCTATGAAGGGCTGTAACTCTTGAAATATCGTTCGGACCGCTTCGGAACCTAATAGTTTTCGATAGAACTTTTCATGGGAAGAACAAAACTGTCGACAATAAAGAGAGTCTATTTTTTGGGTGCACCCTATGAAGGGCTGTAACTCTTGAAATATCGTTCGGACCGCTTCGGAACCTAATAGTTTTCGATAGAACTTTTCATGGGAAGAACAAAACTGTCGACAATAAAGAGAGTCTATTTTTTGGGTGCACCCTATGAAGGGCTGTAACTCTTGAAATATCGTTCGGACCGCTTCGGAACCTAATAGTTTTCGATAGAACTTTTCATGGGAAGAACAAAACTGTCGACAATAAAGAGAGTCTATTTTTTGGGTGCACCCTATGAAGGGCTGTAACTCTTGAAATATCGTTCGGACCGCTTCGGAACCTAATAGTTTTCGATAGAACTTTTCATGGGAAGAACAAAACTGTCGACAATAAAGAGAGTCTATTTTTGGGTGCACCCTATGAAGGGCTGTAACTCTTGAAATATCGTTCGGACCGCTTCGGAACCTAATAGTTTTCGATAGAACTTTTCATGGGAAGAACAAAACTGTCGACAATAAAGAGAGTCTATTTTTTGGGTGCACCCTATGAAGGGCTGTAACTCTTGAAATATCGTTCGGACCGCTTCGGAACCTAATAGTTTTCGATAGAACTTTTCATGGGAAGAACAAAACTGTCGACAATAAAGAGAGTCTATTTTTTGGGTGCACCCTATGAAGGGCTGTAACTCTTGAAATATCGTTCGGACCGCTTCGGAACCTAATAGTTTTCGATAGAACTTTTCATGGGAAGAACAAAACTGTCGACAATAAAGAGAGTCTATTTTTTGGGTGCACCCTATGAAGGGCTGTAACTCTTGAAATATCGTTCGGACCGCTTCGGAACCTAATAGTTTTCGATAGAACTTTTCATGGGAAGAACAAAACTGTCGACAATAAAGAGAGTCTATTTTTTGGGTGCACCCTATGAAGGGCTGTAACTCTTGAAATATCGTTCGGACCGCTTCGGAACCTAATAGTTTTCGATAGAACTTTTCATGGGAAGAACAAAACTGTCGACAATAAAGAGAGTCTATTTTTTGGGTGCACCCTATGAAGGGCTGTAACTCTTGAAATATCGTTCGGACCGCTTCGGAACCTAATAGTTTTCGATAGAACTTTTCATGGGAAGAACAAAACTGTCGACAATAAAGAGAGTCTATTTTTTGGGTGCACCCTATGAAGGGCTGTAACTCTTGAAATATCGTTCGGACCGCTTCGGAACCTAATAGTTTTCGATAGAACTTTTCATGGGAAGAACAAAACTGTCGACAATAAAGAGAGTCTATTTTTTTGGGTGCACCCTATGAAGGGCTGTAACTCTTGAAATATCGTTCGGACCGCTTCGGAACCTAATAGTTTTCGATAGAACTTTTCATGGGAAGAACAAAACTGTCGACAATAAAGAGAGTCTATTTTTTGGGTGCACCCTATGAAGGGCTGTAACTCTTGAAATATCGTTCGGACCGCTTCGGAACCTAATAGTTTTCGATAGAACTTTTCATGGGAAGAACAAAACTGTCGACAATAAAGAGAGTCTATTTTTTGGGTGCACCCTATGAAGGGCTGTAACTCTTGAAATATCGTTCGGACCGCTTCGGAACCTAATAGTTTTCGATAGAACTTTTCATGGGAAGAACAAAACTGTCGACAATAAAGAGAGTCTATTTTTTGGGTGCACCCTATGAAGGGCTGTAACTCTTGAAATATCGTTCGGACCGCTTCGGAACCTAATAGTTTTCGATAGAACTTTTCATGGGAAGAACAAAACTGTCGACAATAAAGAGAGTCTATTTTTTGGGTGCACCCTATGAAGGGCTGTAACTCTTGAAATATCGTTCGGACCGCTTCGGAACCTAATAGTTTTCGATAGAACTTTTCATGGGAAGAACAAAACTGTCGACAATAAAGAGAGTCTATTTTTTGGGTGCACCCTATGAAGGGCTGTAACTCTTGAAATATCGTTCGGACCGCTTCGGAACCTAATAGTTTTCGATAGAACTTTTCATGGGAAGAACAAAACTGTCGACAATAAAGAGAGTCTATTTTTTGGGTGCACCCTATGAAGGGCTGTAACTCTTGAAATATCGTTCGGACCGCTTCGGAACCTAATAGTTTTCGATAGAACTTTTCATGGGAAGAACAAAACTGTCGACAATAAAGAGAGTCTATTTTTTGGGTGCACCCTATGAAGGGCTGTAACTCTTGAAATATCGTTCGGACCGCTTCGGAACCTAATAGTTTTCGATAGAACTTTTCATGGGAAGAACAAAACTGTCGACAATAAAGAGAGTCTATTTTTTGGGTGCACCCTATGAAGGGCTGTAACTCTTGAAATATCGTTCGGACCGCTTCGGAACCTAATAGTTTTCGATAGAACTTTTCATGGGAAGAACAAAACTGTCGACAATAAAGAGAGTCTATTTTTTTGGGTGCACCCTATGAAGGGCTGTAACTCTTGAAATATCGTTCGGACCGCTTCGGAACCTAATAGTTTTCGATAGAACTTTTCATGGGAAGAACAAAACTGTCGACAATAAAGAGAGTCTATTTTTTGGGTGCACCCTATGAAGGGCTGTAACTCTTGAAATATCGTTCGGACCGCTTCGGAACCTAATAGTTTTCGATAGAACTTTTCATGGGAAGAACAAAACTGTCGACAATAAAGAGAGTCTATTTTTTGGGTGCACCCTATGAAGGGCTGTAACTCTTGAAATATCGTTCGGACCGCTTCGGAACCTAATAGTTTTCGATAGAACTTTTCATGGGAAGAACAAAACTGTCGACAATAAAGAGAGTCTATTTTTTGGGTGCACCCTATGAAGGGCTGTAACTCTTGAAATATCGTTCGGACCGCTTCGGAACCTAATAGTTTTCGATAGAACTTTTCATGGGAAGAACAAAACTGTCGACAATAAAGAGAGTCTATTTTTTGGGTGCACCCTATGAAGGGCTGTAACTCTTGAAATATCGTTCGGACCGCTTCGGAACCTAATAGTTTTCGATAGAACTTTTCATGGGAAGAACAAAACTGTCGACAATAAAGAGAGTCTATTTTTTTGGGTGCACCCTATGAAGGGCTGTAACTCTTGAAATATCGTTCGGACCGCTTCGGAACCTAATAGTTTTCGATAGAACTTTTCATGGGAAGAACAAAACTGTCGACAATAAAGAGAGTCTATTTTTTTGGGTGCACCCTATGAAGGGCTGTAACTCTTGAAATATCGTTCGGACCGCTTCGGAACCTAATAGTTTTCGATAGAACTTTTCATGGGAAGAACAAAACTGTCGACAATAAAGAGAGTCTATTTTTTGGGTGCACCCTATGAAGGGCTGTAACTCTTGAAATATCGTTCGGACCGCTTCGGAACCTAATAGTTTTCGATAGAACTTTTCATGGGAAGAACAAAACTGTCGACAATAAAGAGAGTCTATTTTTTGGGTGCACCCTATGAAGGGCTGTAACTCTTGAAATATCGTTCGGACCGCTTCGGAACCTAATAGTTTTCGATAGAACTTTTCATGGGAAGAACAAAACTGTCGACAATAAAGAGAGTCTATTTTTTGGGTGCACCCTATGAAGGGCTGTAACTCTTGAAATATCGTTCGGACCGCTTCGGAACCTAATAGTTTTCGATAGAACTTTTCATGGGAAGAACAAAACTGTCGACAATAAAGAGAGTCTATTTTTTGGGTGCACCCTATGAAGGGCTGTAACTCTTGAAATATCGTTCGGACCGCTTCGGAACCTAATAGTTTTCGATAGAACTTTTCATGGGAAGAACAAAACTGTCGACAATAAAGAGAGTCTATTTTTTTGGGTGCACCCTATGAAGGGCTGTAACTCTTGAAATATCGTTCGGACCGCTTCGGAACCTAATAGTTTTCGATAGAACTTTTCATGGGAAGAACAAAACTGTCGACAATAAAGAGAGTCTATTTTTTGGGTGCACCCTATGAAGGGCTGTAACTCTTGAAATATCGTTCGGACCGCTTCGGAACCTAATAGTTTTCGATAGAACTTTTCATGGGAAGAACAAAACTGTCGACAATAAAGAGAGTCTATTTTTTTGGTGCACCCTATGAAGGGCTGTAACTCTTGAAATATCGTTCGGAACCTAATATAGAACCTGGGAAGAACAAAACTGTCGACAATAAAGAAAGTCTATTTTGGGTGCACCCTATGAAGGGCTGTAACTTTGAAATTCGGACCGAAGGGAACCTAATAGTTTTCGATAGAACTTTTCATGGGAAGAACAAAACTGTCGACAATAAAGAGAAGTCTATTTTTTGGGTGCACCCTATGAAGGGCTGTAACTTCTTCTATTTTTTCGTCCTATGACGCTGAATCGGAACGGAACCTAATAGTTTTCGATAGAACTTTTCATGGGAAGAACAAAACTGTCGACAATAAAGAGAGTCTATTTTTTGGGTGCACCCTATGAAGGGGTAACTCTTGAAATATCGTTCGGACCGCTTCGGAACCTATAGTTCGATAGAACTTTCGAAGAACAAAACTGTCGATAGAGCTTCATGGGTGGCAAAGAAAACTGAGAAATCGAAGGAAAAAAAGGTTTAGTTTCGAAAAAACTAAAATAGTCGACAGCTTCGGAACCTAATAGTTCTATAGAAGTTCTATGAAAAGTTCTATCGACGAAGCGGTCCTATATTTCAAGAGTTACAGCCCTTCATAGGGTGCACCCAAAAAAATAGAGTCTTTATTGTCGACAGTTTTGTTCTCCCATGAAAAGTTCTATCGAAAACTATTAGGTTCCGAAGCGGTCCGAACGATATTTCAAGAGTTACAGCCCTTCATAGGGTGCACCCAAAAAAATAGACTCTCTTTATTGTCGACAGTTTTGTTCTTCCCATGAAAAGTTCTATCGAAAACTATTAGGTTCCGAAGCGGTCCGAACGATATTTCAAGAGTTACAGCCCTTCATAGGGTGCACCAAAAAAATAGACTCTCTTTATTGTCGACAGTTTTGTTCTTCCCATGAAAAGTTCTATCGAAAACTATTAGGTTCCGAAGCGGTCCGAACGATATTTCAAGAGTTACAGCCCTTCATAGGGTGCACCCAAAAAAATAGACTCTCTTTATTGTCGACAGTTTTGTTCTTCCCATGAAAAGTTCTATCGAAAACTATTAGGTTCCGAAGCGGTCCGAACGATATTTCAAGAGTTACAGCCCTTCATAGGGTGCACCCAAAAAAATAGACTCTTTTTATTGTCGACAGTTTTGTTCTTCCCATGAAAAGTTCTATCGAAAACTATTAGGTCCCGAAGCGGTCCGAACGATATTTCAAGGGTTACAGCCCTTCATAGGGTGCACGCAAAAAAATAGACTCTCTTTATTGTCGACAGTTTTGTTCTTCCCATGAAAAGTTCTATCGAAAACTATTAGGTTCCGAAGCGGTCCGAACGATATTTCAAGAGTTACAGCCCTTCATAGGGTGCACCCAAAAAAATAGACTCTCTTTATTGTCGACAGTTTTGTTCTTCCCATGAAAAGTTCTATCGAAAACTATTAGGTTCCGAAGCGGTCCGAACGATATTTCAAGAGTTACAGCCCTTCATAGGGTGCACCCAAAAAAATAGACTCTCTTTATTGTCGACAGTTTTGTTCTTCCCATGAAAAGTTCTATCGAAAACTATTAGGTTCCGAAGCGGTCCGAACGATATTTCAAGAGTTACAGCCCTTCATAGGGTGCACCCAAAAAAATAGACTCTCTTTATTGTCGACAGTTTTGTTCTTCCCATGAAAAGTTCTATCGAAAACTATTAGGTTCCGAAGCGGTCCGAACGATATTTCAAGAGTTACAGCCCTTCATAGGGTGCACCCAAAAAAATAGACTCTCTTTATTGTCGACAGTTTTGTTCTTCCCATGAAAAGTTCTATCGAAAACTATTAGGTTCCGAAGCGGTCCGAACGATATTTCAAGAGTTACAGCCCTTCATAGGGTGCACCCAAAAAAATAGACTCTCTTTATTGTCGACAGTTTTGTTCTTCCCATGAAAAGTTCTATCGAAAACTATTAGGTTCCGAAGCGGTCCGAACGATATTTCAAGAGTTACAGCCCTTCATAGGGTGCACCAAAAAAATAGACTCTCTTTATTGTCGACAGTTTTGTTCTTCCCATGAAAAGTTCTATCGAAAACTATTAGGTTCCGAAGCGGTCCGAACGATATTTCAAGAGTTACAGCCCTTCATAGGGTGCACCCAAAAAAATAGACTCTCTTTATTGTCGACAGTTTTGTTCTTCCCATGAAAAGTTCTATCGAAAACTATTAGGTTCCGAAGCGGTCCGAACGATATTTCAAGAGTTACAGCCCTTCATAGGGTGCACCCAAAAAAATAGACTCTCTTTATTGTCGACAGTTTTGTTCTTCCCATGAAAAGTTCTATCGAAAACTATTAGGTTCCGAAGCGGTCCGAACGATATTTCAAGAGTTACAGCCCTTCATAGGGTGCACCCAAAAAAATAGACTCTCTTTATTGTCGACAGTTTTGTTCTTCCCATGAAAAGTTCTATCGAAAACTATTAGGTTCCGAAGCGGTCCGAACGATATTTCAAGAGTTACAGCCCTTCATAGGGTGCACCCAAAAAAATAGACTCTCTTTATTGTCGACAGTTTTGTTCTTCCCATGAAAAGTTCTATCGAAAACTATTAGGTTCCGAAGCGGTCCGAACGATATTTCAAGAGTTACAGCCCTTCATAGGGTGCACCAAAAAAATAGACTCTCTTTATTGTCGACAGTTTTGTTCTTCCCATGAAAAGTTCTATCGAAAACTATTAGGTTCCGAAGCGGTCCGAACGATATTTCAAGAGTTACAGCCCTTCATAGGGTGCACCCAAAAAAATAGACTCTCTTTATTGTCGACAGTTTTGTTCTTCCCATGAAAAGTTCTATCGAAAACTATTAGGTTCCGAAGCGGTCCGAACGATATTTCAAGAGTTACAGCCCTTCATAGGGTGCACCCAAAAAAATAGACTCTCTTTATTGTCGACAGTTTTGTTCTTCCCATGAAAAGTTCTATCGAAAACTATTAGGTTCCGAAGCGGTCCGAACGATATTTCAAGAGTTACAGCCCTTCATAGGGTGCACCCAAAAAAATAGACTCTCTTTATTGTCGACAGTTTTGTTCTTCCCATGAAAAGTTCTATCGAAAACTATTAGGTTCCGAAGCGGTCCGAACGATATTTCAAGAGTTACAGCCCTTCATAGGGTGCACCAAAAAAATAGACTCTCTTTATTGTCGACAGTTTTGTTCTTCCCATGAAAAGTTCTATCGAAAACTATTAGGTTCCGAAGCGGTCCGAACGATATTTCAAGAGTTACAGCCCTTCATAGGGTGCACCCAAAAAAATAGACTCTCTTTATTGTCGACAGTTTTGTTCTTCCCATGAAAAGTTCTATCGAAAACTATTAGGTTCCGAAGCGGTCCGAACGATATTTCAAGAGTTACAGCCCTTCATAGGGTGCACCCAAAAAAATAGACTCTCTTTATTGTCGACAGTTTTGTTCTTCCCATGAAAAGTTCTATCGAAAACTATTAGGTTCCGAAGCGGTCCGAACGATATTTCAAGAGTTACAGCCCTTCATAGGGTGCACCAAAAAAATAGACTCTCTTTATTGTCGACAGTTTTGTTCTTCCCATGAAAAGTTCTATCGAAAACTATTAGGTTCCGAAGCGGTCCGAACGATATTTCAAGAGTTACAGCCCTTCATAGGGTGCACCAAAAAAATAGACTCTCTTTATTGTCGACAGTTTTGTTCTTCCCATGAAAAGTTCTATCGAAAACTATTAGGTTCCGAAGCGGTCCGAACGATATTTCAAGAGTTACAGCCCTTCATAGGGTGCACCCAAAAAAATAGACTCTCTTTATTGTCGACAGTTTTGTTCTTCCCATGAAAAGTTCTATCGAAAACTATTAGGTTCCGAAGCGGTCCGAACGATATTTCAAGAGTTACAGCCCTTCATAGGGTGCACCCAAAAAAATAGACTCTCTTTATTGTCGACAGTTTTGTTCTTCCCATGAAAAGTTCTATCGAAAACTATTAGGTTCCGAAGCGGTCCGAACGATATTTCAAGAGTTACAGCCCTTCATAGGGTGCACCCAAAAAAATAGACTCTCTTTATTGTCGACAGTTTTGTTCTTCCCATGAAAAGTTCTATCGAAAACTATTAGGTTCCGAAGCGGTCCGAACGATATTTCAAGAGTTACAGCCCTTCATAGGGTGCACCCAAAAAAATAGACTCTCTTTATTGTCGACAGTTTTGTTCTTCCCATGAAAAGTTCTATCGAAAACTATTAGGTTCCGAAGCGGTCCGAACGATATTTCAAGAGTTACAGCCCTTCATAGGGTGCACCCAAAAAAATAGACTCTCTTTATTGTCGACAGTTTTGTTCTTCCCATGAAAAGTTCTATCGAAAACTATTAGGTTCCGAAGCGGTCCGAACGATATTTCAAGAGTTACAGCCCTTCATAGGGTGCACCCAAAAAAATAGACTCTCTTTATTGTCGACAGTTTTGTTCTTCCCATGAAAAGTTCTATCGAAAACTATTAGGTTCCGAAGCGGTCCGAACGATATTTCAAGAGTTACAGCCCTTCATAGGGTGCACCCAAAAAAATAGACTCTCTTTATTGTCGACAGTTTTGTTCTTCCCATGAAAAGTTCTATCGAAAACTATTAGGTTCCGAAGCGGTCCGAACGATATTTCAAGAGTTACAGCCCTTCATAGGGTGCACCCAAAAAAATAGACTCTCTTTATTGTCGACAGTTTTGTTCTTCCCATGAAAAGTTCTATCGAAAACTATTAGGTTCCGAAGCGGTCCGAACGATATTTCAAGAGTTACAGCCCTTCATAGGGTGCACCCAAAAAAATAGACTCTCTTTATTGTCGACAGTTTTGTTCTTCCCATGAAAAGTTCTATCGAAAACTATTAGGTTCCGAAGCGGTCCGAACGATATTTCAAGAGTTACAGCCCTTCATAGGGTGCACCCAAAAAAATAGACTCTCTTTATTGTCGACAGTTTTGTTCTTCCCATGAAAAGTTCTATCGAAAACTATTAGGTTCCGAAGCGGTCCGAACGATATTTCAAGAGTTACAGCCCTTCATAGGGTGCACCCAAAAAAATAGACTCTCTTTATTGTCGACAGTTTTGTTCTTCCCATGAAAAGTTCTATCGAAAACTATTAGGTTCCGAAGCGGTCCGAACGATATTTCAAGAGTTACAGCCCTTCATAGGGTGCACCCAAAAAAATAGACTCTCTTTATTGTCGACAGTTTTGTTCTTCCCATGAAAAGTTCTATCGAAAACTATTAGGTTCCGAAGCGGTCCGAACGATATTTCAAGAGTTACAGCCCTTCATAGGGTGCACCCAAAAAAATAGACTCTCTTTATTGTCGACAGTTTTGTTCTTCCCATGAAAAGTTCTATCGAAAACTATTAGGTTCCGAAGCGGTCCGAACGATATTTCAAGAGTTACAGCCCTTCATAGGGTGCACCAAAAAAATAGACTCTCTTTATTGTCGACAGTTTTGTTCTTCCCATGAAAAGTTCTATCGAAAACTATTAGGTTCCGAAGCGGTCCGAACGATATTTCAAGAGTTACAGCCCTTCATAGGGTGCACCCAAAAAAATAGACTCTCTTTATTGTCGACAGTTTTGTTCTTCCCATGAAAAGTTCTATCGAAAACTATTAGGTTCCGAAGCGGTCCGAACGATATTTCAAGAGTTACAGCCCTTCATAGGGTGCACCCAAAAAAATAGACTCTCTTTATTGTCGACAGTTTTGTTCTTCCCATGAAAAGTTCTATCGAAAACTATTAGGTTCCGAAGCGGTCCGAACGATATTTCAAGAGTTACAGCCCTTCATAGGGTGCACCCAAAAAAATAGACTCTCTTTATTGTCGACAGTTTTGTTCTTCCCATGAAAAGTTCTATCGAAAACTATTAGGTTCCGAAGCGGTCCGAACGATATTTCAAGAGTTACAGCCCTTCATAGGGTGCACCCAAAAAAATAGACTCTCTTTATTGTCGACAGTTTTGTTCTTCCCATGAAAAGTTCTATCGAAAACTATTAGGTTCCGAAGCGGTCCGAACGATATTTCAAGAGTTACAGCCCTTCATAGGGTGCACCCAAAAAAATAGACTCTCTTTATTGTCGACAGTTTTGTTCTTCCCATGAAAAGTTCTATCGAAAACTATTAGGTTCCGAAGCGGTCCGAACGATATTTCAAGAGTTACAGCCCTTCATAGGGTGCACCCAAAAAAATAGACTCTCTTTATTGTCGACAGTTTTGTTCTTCCCATGAAAAGTTCTATCGAAAACTATTAGGTTCCGAAGCGGTCCGAACGATATTTCAAGAGTTACAGCCCTTCATAGGGTGCACGCAAAAAAATAGACTCTCTTTATTGTCGACAGTTTTGTTCTTCCCATGAAAAGTTCTATCGAAAACTATTAGGTTCCGAAGCGGTCCGAACGATATTTCAAGAGTTACAGCCCTTCATAGGGTGCACCCAAAAAAATAGACTCTCTTTATTGTCGACAGTTTTGTTCTTCCCATGAAAAGTTCTATCGAAAACTATTAGGTTCCGAAGCGGTCCGAACGATATTTCAAGAGTTACAGCCCTTCATAGGGTGCACCCAAAAAAATAGACTCTCTTTATTGTCGACAGTTTTGTTCTTCCCATGAAAAGTTCTATCGAAAACTATTAGGTTCCGAAGCGGTCCGAACGATATTTCAAGAGTTACAGCCCTTCATAGGGTGCACCCAAAAAAATAGACTCTCTTTATTGTCGACAGTTTTGTTCTTCCCATGAAAAGTTCTATCGAAAACTATTAGGTTCCGAAGCGGTCCGAACGATATTTCAAGAGTTACAGCCCTTCATAGGGTGCACCCAAAAAAATAGACTCTCTTTATTGTCGACAGTTTTGTTCTTCCCATGAAAAGTTCTATCGAAAACTATTAGGTTCCGAAGCGGTCCGAACGATATTTCAAGAGTTACAGCCCTTCATAGGGTGCACCCAAAAAAATAGACTCTCTTTATTGTCGACAGTTTTGTTCTTCCCATGAAAAGTTCTATCGAAAACTATTAGGTTCCGAAGCGGTCCGAACGATATTTCAAGAGTTACAGCCCTTCATAGGGTGCACCCAAAAAAATAGACTCTCTTTATTGTCGACAGTTTTGTTCTTCCCATGAAAAGTTCTATCGAAAACTATTAGGTTCCGAAGCGGTCCGAACGATATTTCAAGAGTTACAGCCCTTCATAGGGTGCACCCAAAAAAATAGACTCTCTTTATTGTCGACAGTTTTGTTCTTCCCATGAAAAGTTCTATCGAAAACTATTAGGTTCCGAAGCGGTCCGAACGATATTTCAAGAGTTACAGCCCTTCATAGGGTGCACCCAAAAAAATAGACTCTCTTTATTGTCGACAGTTTTGTTCTTCCCATGAAAAGTTCTATCGAAAACTATTAGGTTCCGAAGCGGTCCGAACGATATTTCAAGAGTTACAGCCCTTCATAGGGTGCACCCAAAAAAATAGACTCTCTTTATTGTCGACAGTTTTGTTCTTCCCATGAAAAGTTCTATCGAAAACTATTAGGTTCCGAAGCGGTCCGAACGATATTTCAAGAGTTACAGCCCTTCATAGGGTGCACCCAAAAAAATAGACTCTCTTTATTGTCGACAGTTTTGTTCTTCCCATGAAAAGTTCTATCGAAAACTATTAGGTTCCGAAGCGGTCCGAACGATATTTCAAGAGTTACAGCCCTTCATAGGGTGCACCCAAAAAAATAGACTCTCTTTATTGTCGACAGTTTTGTTCTTCCCATGAAAAGTTCTATCGAAAACTATTAGGTTCCGAAGCGGTCCGAACGATATTTCAAGAGTTACAGCCCTTCATAGGGTGCACCCAAAAAAATAGACTCTCTTTATTGTCGACAGTTTTGTTCTTCCCATGAAAAGTTCTATCGAAAACTATTAGGTTCCGAAGCGGTCCGAACGATATTTCAAGAGTTACAGCCCTTCATAGGGTGCACCCAAAAAAATAGACTCTCTTTATTGTCGACAGTTTTGTTCTTCCCATGAAAAGTTCTATCGAAAACTATTAGGTTCCGAAGCGGTCCGAACGATATTTCAAGAGTTACAGCCCTTCATAGGGTGCACCCAAAAAAATAGACTCTCTTTATTGTCGACAGTTTTGTTCTTCCCATGAAAAGTTCTATCGAAAACTATTAGGTTCCGAAGCGGTCCGAACGATATTTCAAGAGTTACAGCCCTTCATAGGGTGCACCCAAAAAAATAGACTCTCTTTATTGTCGACAGTTTTGTTCTTCCCATGAAAAGTTCTATCGAAAACTATTAGGTTCCGAAGCGGTCCGAACGATATTTCAAGAGTTACAGCCCTTCATAGGGTGCACCCAAAAAAATAGACTCTCTTTATTGTCGACAGTTTTGTTCTTCCCATGAAAAGTTCTATCGAAAACTATTAGGTTCCGAAGCGGTCCGAACGATATTTCAAGAGTTACAGCCCTTCATAGGGTGCACCAAAAAAATAGACTCTCTTTATTGTCGACAGTTTTGTTCTTCCCATGAAAAGTTCTATCGAAAACTATTAGGTTCCGAAGCGGTCCGAACGATATTTCAAGAGTTACAGCCCTTCATAGGGTGCACCCAAAAAAATAGACTCTCTTTATTGTCGACAGTTTTGTTCTTCCCATGAAAAGTTCTATCGAAAACTATTAGGTTCCGAAGCGGTCCGAACGATATTTCAAGAGTTACAGCCCTTCATAGGGTGCACCCAAAAAAATAGACTCTCTTTATTGTCGACAGTTTTGTTCTTCCCATGAAAAGTTCTATCGAAAACTATTAGGTTCCGAAGCGGTCCGAACGATATTTCAAGAGTTACAGCCCTTCATAGGGTGCACCCAAAAAAATAGACTCTCTTTATTGTCGACAGTTTTGTTCTTCCCATGAAAAGTTCTATCGAAAACTATTAGGTTCCGAAGCGGTCCGAACGATATTTCAAGAGTTACAGCCCTTCATAGGGTGCACCCAAAAAAATAGACTCTCTTTATTGTCGACAGTTTTGTTCTTCCCATGAAAAGTTCTATCGAAAACTATTAGGTTCCGAAGCGGTCCGAACGATATTTCAAGAGTTACAGCCCTTCATAGGGTGCACCAAAAAAATAGACTCTCTTTATTGTCGACAGTTTTGTTCTTCCCATGAAAAGTTCTATCGAAAACTATTAGGTTCCGAAGCGGTCCGAACGATATTTCAAGAGTTACAGCCCTTCATAGGGTGCACCCAAAAAAATAGACTCTCTTTATTGTCGACAGTTTTGTTCTTCCCATGAAAAGTTCTATCGAAAACTATTAGGTTCCGAAGCGGTCCGAACGATATTTCAAGAGTTACAGCCCTTCATAGGGTGCACCCAAAAAAATAGACTCTCTTTATTGTCGACAGTTTTGTTCTTCCCATGAAAAGTTCTATCGAAAACTATTAGGTTCCGAAGCGGTCCGAACGATATTTCAAGAGTTACAGCCCTTCATAGGGTGCACCAA
This sequence comes from Temnothorax unifasciatus, assembly GCA_030770225.1. Lineage (NCBI taxonomy): Eukaryota > Metazoa > Arthropoda > Insecta > Hymenoptera > Formicidae > Temnothorax > Temnothorax unifasciatus. The sequence continues at coordinate 27,886 of JASTWK010000297.1, forward strand.
AAAAATAGACTCTCTTTATTGTCGACAGTTTTGTTCTTCCCATGAAAAGTTCTATCGAAAACTATTAGGTTCCGAAGCGGTCCGAACGATATTTCAAGAGTTACAGCCCTTCATAGGGTGCACCCAAAAAAATAGACTCTCTTTATTGTCGACAGTTTTGTTCTTCCCATGAAAAGTTCTATCGAAAACTATTAGGTTCCGAAGCGGTCCGAACGATATTTCAAGAGTTACAGCCCTTCATAGGGTGCACCCAAAAAAATAGACTCTCTTTATTGTCGACAGTTTTGTTCTTCCCATGAAAAGTTCTATCGAAAACTATTAGGTTCCGAAGCGGTCCGAACGATATTTCAAGAGTTACAGCCCTTCATAGGGTGCACCCAAAAAAATAGACTCTCTTTATTGTCGACAGTTTTGTTCTTCCCATGAAAAGTTCTATCGAAAACTATTAGGTTCCGAAGCGGTCCGAACGATATTTCAAGAGTTACAGCCCTTCATAGGGTGCACCCAAAAAAATAGACTCTCTTTATTGTCGACAGTTTTGTTCTTCCCATGAAAAGTTCTATCGAAAACTATTAGGTTCCGAAGCGGTCCGAACGATATTTCAAGAGTTACAGCCCTTCATAGGGTGCACCCAAAAAAATAGACTCTCTTTATTGTCGACAGTTTTGTTCTTCCCATGAAAAGTTCTATCGAAAACTATTAGGTTCCGAAGCGGTCCGAACGATATTTCAAGAGTTACAGCCCTTCATAGGGTGCACCCAAAAAAATAGACTCTCTTTATTGTCGACAGTTTTGTTCTTCCCATGAAAAGTTCTATCGAAAACTATTAGGTTCCGAAGCGGTCCGAACGATATTTCAAGAGTTACAGCCCTTCATAGGGTGCACCCAAAAAAATAGACTCTCTTTATTGTCGACAGTTTTGTTCTTCCCATGAAAAGTTCTATCGAAAACTATTAGGTTCCGAAGCGGTCCGAACGATATTTCAAGAGTTACAGCCCTTCATAGGGTGCACCCAAAAAAATAGACTCTCTTTATTGTCGACAGTTTTGTTCTTCCCATGAAAAGTTCTATCGAAAACTATTAGGTTCCGAAGCGGTCCGAACGATATTTCAAGAGTTACAGCCCTTCATAGGGTGCACCCAAAAAAATAGACTCTCTTTATTGTCGACAGTTTTGTTCTTCCCATGAAAAGTTCTATCGAAAACTATTAGGTTCCGAAGCGGTCCGAACGATATTTCAAGAGTTACAGCCCTTCATAGGGTGCACCCAAAAAAATAGACTCTCTTTATTGTCGACAGTTTTGTTCTTCCCATGAAAAGTTCTATCGAAAACTATTAGGTTCCGAAGCGGTCCGAACGATATTTCAAGAGTTACAGCCCTTCATAGGGTGCACCCAAAAAAATAGACTCTCTTTATTGTCGACAGTTTTGTTCTTCCCATGAAAAGTTCTATCGAAAACTATTAGGTTCCGAAGCGGTCCGAACGATATTTCAAGAGTTACAGCCCTTCATAGGGTGCACCCAAAAAAATAGACTCTCTTTATTGTCGACAGTTTTGTTCTTCCCATGAAAAGTTCTATCGAAAACTATTAGGTTCCGAAGCGGTCCGAACGATATTTCAAGAGTTACAGCCCTTCATAGGGTGCACCCAAAAAAATAGACTCTCTTTATTGTCGACAGTTTTGTTCTTCCCATGAAAAGTTCTATCGAAAACTATTAGGTTCCGAAGCGGTCCGAACGATATTTCAAGAGTTACAGCCCTTCATAGGGTGCACCCAAAAAAATAGACTCTCTTTATTGTCGACAGTTTTGTTCTTCCCATGAAAAGTTCTATCGAAAACTATTAGGTTCCGAAGCGGTCCGAACGATATTTCAAGAGTTACAGCCCTTCATAGGGTGCACCCAAAAAAATAGACTCTCTTTATTGTCGACAGTTTTGTTCTTCCCATGAAAAGTTCTATCGAAAACTATTAGGTTCCGAAGCGGTCCGAACGATATTTCAAGAGTTACAGCCCTTCATAGGGTGCACCCAAAAAAATAGACTCTCTTTATTGTCGACAGTTTTGTTCTTCCCATGAAAAGTTCTATCGAAAACTATTAGGTTCCGAAGCGGTCCGAACGATATTTCAAGAGTTACAGCCCTTCATAGGGTGCACCAAAAAAATAGACTCTCTTTATTGTCGACAGTTTTGTTCTTCCCATGAAAAGTTCTATCGAAAACTATTAGGTTCCGAAGCGGTCCGAACGATATTTCAAGAGTTACAGCCCTTCATAGGGTGCACGCAAAAAAATAGACTCTCTTTATTGTCGACAGTTTTGTTCTTCCCATGAAAAGTTCTATCGAAAACTATTAGGTTCCGAAGCGGTCCGAACGATATTTCAAGAGTTACAGCCCTTCATAGGGTGCACCCAAAAAAATAGACTCTCTTTATTGTCGACAGTTTTGTTCTTCCCATGAAAAGTTCTATCGAAAACTATTAGGTTCCGAAGCGGTCCGAACGATATTTCAAGAGTTACAGCCCTTCATAGGGTGCACCCAAAAAAATAGACTCTCTTTATTGTCGACAGTTTTGTTCTTCCCATGAAAAGTTCTATCGAAAACTATTAGGTTCCGAAGCGGTCCGAACGATATTTCAAGAGTTACAGCCCTTCATAGGGTGCACCAAAAAAATAGACTCTCTTTATTGTCGACAGTTTTGTTCTTCCCATGAAAAGTTCTATCGAAAACTATTAGGTTCCGAAGCGGTCCGAACGATATTTCAAGAGTTACAGCCCTTCATAGGGTGCACCCAAAAAAATAGACTCTCTTTATTGTCGACAGTTTTGTTCTTCCCATGAAAAGTTCTATCGAAAACTATTAGGTTCCGAAGCGGTCCGAACGATATTTCAAGAGTTACAGCCCTTCATAGGGTGCACCCAAAAAAATAGACTCTCTTTATTGTCGACAGTTTTGTTCTTCCCATGAAAAGTTCTATCGAAAACTATTAGGTTCCGAAGCGGTCCGAACGATATTTCAAGAGTTACAGCCCTTCATAGGGTGCACCCAAAAAAATAGACTCTCTTTATTGTCGACAGTTTTGTTCTTCCCATGAAAAGTTCTATCGAAAACTATTAGGTTCCGAAGCGGTCCGAACGATATTTCAAGAGTTACAGCCCTTCATAGGGTGCACCCAAAAAAATAGACTCTCTTTATTGTCGACAGTTTTGTTCTTCCCATGAAAAGTTCTATCGAAAACTATTAGGTTCCGAAGCGGTCCGAACGATATTTCAAGAGTTACAGCCCTTCATAGGGTGCACCCAAAAAAATAGACTCTCTTTATTGTCGACAGTTTTGTTCTTCCCATGAAAAGTTCTATCGAAAACTATTAGGTTCCGAAGCGGTCCGAACGATATTTCAAGAGTTACAGCCCTTCATAGGGTGCACCCAAAAAAATAGACTCTCTTTATTGTCGACAGTTTTGTTCTTCCCATGAAAAGTTCTATCGAAAACTATTAGGTTCCGAAGCGGTCCGAACGATATTTCAAGAGTTACAGCCCTTCATAGGGTGCACCAAAAAAATAGACTCTCTTTATTGTCGACAGTTTTGTTCTTCCCATGAAAAGTTCTATCGAAAACTATTAGGTTCCGAAGCGGTCCGAACGATATTTCAAGAGTTACAGCCCTTCATAGGGTGCACCCAAAAAAATAGACTCTCTTTATTGTCGACAGTTTTGTTCTTCCCATGAAAAGTTCTATCGAAAACTATTAGGTTCCGAAGCGGTCCGAACGATATTTCAAGAGTTACAGCCCTTCATAGGGTGCACCCAAAAAAATAGACTCTCTTTATTGTCGACAGTTTTGTTCTTCCCATGAAAAGTTCTATCGAAAACTATTAGGTTCCGAAGCGGTCCGAACGATATTTCAAGAGTTACAGCCCTTCATAGGGTGCACCCAAAAAAATAGACTCTCTTTATTGTCGACAGTTTTGTTCTTCCCATGAAAAGTTCTATCGAAAACTATTAGGTTCCGAAGCGGTCCGAACGATATTTCAAGAGTTACAGCCCTTCATAGGGTGCACCCAAAAAAATAGACTCTCTTTATTGTCGACAGTTTTGTTCTTCCCATGAAAAGTTCTATCGAAAACTATTAGGTTCCGAAGCGGTCCGAACGATATTTCAAGAGTTACAGCCCTTCATAGGGTGCACCAAAAAAATAGACTCTCTTTATTGTCGACAGTTTTGTTCTTCCCATGAAAAGTTCTATCGAAAACTATTAGGTTCCGAAGCGGTCCGAACGATATTTCAAGAGTTACAGCCCTTCATAGGGTGCACCCAAAAAAATAGACTCTCTTTATTGTCGACAGTTTTGTTCTTCCCATGAAAAGTTCTATCGAAAACTATTAGGTTCCGAAGCGGTCCGAACGATATTTCAAGAGTTACAGCCCTTCATAGGGTGCACCCAAAAAAATAGACTCTCTTTATTGTCGACAGTTTTGTTCTTCCCATGAAAAGTTCTATCGAAAACTATTAGGTTCCGAAGCGGTCCGAACGATATTTCAAGAGTTACAGCCCTTCATAGGGTGCACCCAAAAAAATAGACTCTCTTTATTGTCGACAGTTTTGTTCTTCCCATGAAAAGTTCTATCGAAAACTATTAGGTTCCGAAGCGGTCCGAACGATATTTCAAGAGTTACAGCCCTTCATAGGGTGCACCAAAAAAATAGACTCTCTTTATTGTCGACAGTTTTGTTCTTCCCATGAAAAGTTCTATCGAAAACTATTAGGTTCCGAAGCGGTCCGAACGATATTTCAAGAGTTACAGCCCTTCATAGGGTGCACCCAAAAAAATAGACTCTCTTTATTGTCGACAGTTTTGTTCTTCCCATGAAAAGTTCTATCGAAAACTATTAGGTTCCGAAGCGGTCCGAACGATATTTCAAGAGTTACAGCCCTTCATAGGGTGCACCAAAAAAATAGACTCTCTTTATTGTCGACAGTTTTGTTCTTCCCATGAAAAGTTCTATCGAAAACTATTAGGTTCCGAAGCGGTCCGAACGATATTTCAAGAGTTACAGCCCTTCATAGGGTGCACCCAAAAAAATAGACTCTCTTTATTGTCGACAGTTTTGTTCTTCCCATGAAAAGTTCTATCGAAAACTATTAGGTTCCGAAGCGGTCCGAACGATATTTCAAGAGTTACAGCCCTTCATAGGGTGCACCCAAAAAAATAGACTCTCTTTATTGTCGACAGTTTTGTTCTTCCCATGAAAAGTTCTATCGAAAACTATTAGGTTCCGAAGCGGTCCGAACGATATTTCAAGAGTTACAGCCCTTCATAGGGTGCACCCAAAAAAATAGACTCTCTTTATTGTCGACAGTTTTGTTCTTCCCATGAAAAGTTCTATCGAAAACTATTAGGTTCCGAAGCGGTCCGAACGATATTTCAAGAGTTACAGCCCTTCATAGGGTGCACCCAAAAAAATAGACTCTCTTTATTGTCGACAGTTTTGTTCTTCCCATGAAAAGTTCTATCGAAAACTATTAGGTTCCGAAGCGGTCCGAACGATATTTCAAGAGTTACAGCCCTTCATAGGGTGCACCCAAAAAAATAGACTCTCTTTATTGTCGACAGTTTTGTTCTTCCCATGAAAAGTTCTATCGAAAACTATTAGGTTCCGAAGCGGTCCGAACGATATTTCAAGAGTTACAGCCCTTCATAGGGTGCACCAAAAAAATAGACTCTCTTTATTGTCGACAGTTTTGTTCTTCCCATGAAAAGTTCTATCGAAAACTATTAGGTTCCGAAGCGGTCCGAACGATATTTCAAGAGTTACAGCCCTTCATAGGGTGCACCCAAAAAAATAGACTCTCTTTATTGTCGACAGTTTTGTTCTTCCCATGAAAAGTTCTATCGAAAACTATTAGGTTCCGAAGCGGTCCGAACGATATTTCAAGAGTTACAGCCCTTCATAGGGTGCACCCAAAAAAATAGACTCTCTTTATTGTCGACAGTTTTGTTCTTCCCATGAAAAGTTCTATCGAAAACTATTAGGTTCCGAAGCGGTCCGAACGATATTTCAAGAGTTACAGCCCTTCATAGGGTGCACCCAAAAAAATAGACTCTCTTTATTGTCGACAGTTTTGTTCTTCCCATGAAAAGTTCTATCGAAAACTATTAGGTTCCGAAGCGGTCCGAACGATATTTCAAGAGTTACAGCCCTTCATAGGGTGCACCCAAAAAAATAGACTCTCTTTATTGTCGACAGTTTTGTTCTTCCCATGAAAAGTTCTATCGAAAACTATTAGGTTCCGAAGCGGTCCGAACGATATTTCAAGAGTTACAGCCCTTCATAGGGTGCACCCAAAAAAATAGACTCTCTTTATTGTCGACAGTTTTGTTCTTCCCATGAAAAGTTCTATCGAAAACTATTAGGTTCCGAAGCGGTCCGAACGATATTTCAAGAGTTACAGCCCTTCATAGGGTGCACGCAAAAAAATAGACTCTCTTTATTGTCGACAGTTTTGTTCTTCCCATGAAAAGTTCTATCGAAAACTATTAGGTTCCGAAGCGGTCCGAACGATATTTCAAGAGTTACAGCCCTTCATAGGGTGCACCAAAAAAATAGACTCTCTTTATTGTCGACAGTTTTGTTCTTCCCATGAAAAGTTCTATCGAAAACTATTAGGTTCCGAAGCGGTCCGAACGATATTTCAAGAGTTACAGCCCTTCATAGGGTGCACCAAAAAAATAGACTCTCTTTATTGTCGACAGTTTTGTTCTTCCCATGAAAAGTTCTATCGAAAACTATTAGGTTCCGAAGCGGTCCGAACGATATTTCAAGAGTTACAGCCCTTCATAGGGTGCACCCAAAAAAATAGACTCTCTTTATTGTCGACAGTTTTGTTCTTCCCATGAAAAGTTCTATCGAAAACTATTAGGTTCCGAAGCGGTCCGAACGATATTTCAAGAGTTACAGCCCTTCATAGGGTGCACCCAAAAAAATAGACTCTCTTTATTGTCGACAGTTTTGTTCTTCCCATGAAAAGTTCTATCGAAAACTATTAGGTTCCGAAGCGGTCCGAACGATATTTCAAGAGTTACAGCCCTTCATAGGGTGCACCCAAAAAAATAGACTCTCTTTATTGTCGACAGTTTTGTTCTTCCCATGAAAAGTTCTATCGAAAACTATTAGGTTCCGAAGCGGTCCGAACGATATTTCAAGAGTTACAGCCCTTCATAGGGTGCACCCAAAAAAATAGACTCTCTTTATTGTCGACAGTTTTGTTCTTCCCATGAAAAGTTCTATCGAAAACTATTAGGTTCCGAAGCGGTCCGAACGATATTTCAAGAGTTACAGCCCTTCATAGGGTGCACCCAAAAAAATAGACTCTCTTTATTGTCGACAGTTTTGTTCTTCCCATGAAAAGTTCTATCGAAAACTATTAGGTTCCGAAGCGGTCCGAACGATATTTCAAGAGTTACAGCCCTTCATAGGGTGCACCCAAAAAAATAGACTCTCTTTATTGTCGACAGTTTTGTTCTTCCCATGAAAAGTTCTATCGAAAACTATTAGGTTCCGAAGCGGTCCGAACGATATTTCAAGAGTTACAGCCCTTCATAGGGTGCACCAAAAAAATAGACTCTCTTTATTGTCGACAGTTTTGTTCTTCCCATGAAAAGTTCTATCGAAAACTATTAGGTTCCGAAGCGGTCCGAACGATATTTCAAGAGTTACAGCCCTTCATAGGGTGCACCCAAAAAAATAGACTCTCTTTATTGTCGACAGTTTTGTTCTTCCCATGAAAAGTTCTATCGAAAACTATTAGGTTCCGAAGCGGTCCGAACGATATTTCAAGAGTTACAGCCCTTCATAGGGTGCACCCAAAAAAATAGACTCTCTTTATTGTCGACAGTTTTGTTCTTCCCATGAAAAGTTCTATCGAAAACTATTAGGTTCCGAAGCGGTCCGAACGATATTTCAAGAGTTACAGCCCTTCATAGGGTGCACGAAAAAAATAGACTCTCTTTATTGTCGACAGTTTTGTTCTTCCCATGAAAAGTTCTATCGAAAACTATTAGGTTCCGAAGCGGTCCGAACGATATTTCAAGAGTTACAGCCCTTCATAGGGTGCACCCAAAAAAATAGACTCTCTTTATTGTCGACAGTTTTGTTCTTCCCATGAAAAGTTCTATCGAAAACTATTAGGTTCCGAAGCGGTCCGAACGATATTTCAAGAGTTACAGCCCTTCATAGGGTGCACGCAAAAAAATAGACTCTCTTTATTGTCGACAGTTTTGTTCTTCCCATGAAAAGTTCTATCGAAAACTATTAGGTTCCGAAGCGGTCCGAACGATATTTCAAGAGTTACAGCCCTTCATAGGGTGCACCCAAAAAAATAGACTCTCTTTATTGTCGACAGTTTTGTTCTTCCCATGAAAAGTTCTATCGAAAACTATTAGGTTCCGAAGCGGTCCGAACGATATTTCAAGAGTTACAGCCCTTCATAGGGTGCACCAAAAAAATAGACTCTCTTTATTGTCGACAGTTTTGTTCTTCCCATGAAAAGTTCTATCGAAAACTATTAGGTTCCGAAGCGGTCCGAACGATATTTCAAGAGTTACAGCCCTTCATAGGGTGCACCCAAAAAAATAGACTCTCTTTATTGTCGACAGTTTTGTTCTTCCCATGAAAAGTTCTATCGAAAACTATTAGGTTCCGAAGCGGTCCGAACGATATTCAAGAGTTACAGCCCTTCATAGGGTGCACCCAAAAAAAATAGACTCTCTTTATTGTCGACAGTTTTGTTCTTCCCATGAAAAGTTCTATCGAAAACTATTAGGTTCCGAAGCGGTCCGAACGATATTTCAAGAGTTACAGCCCTTCATAGGGTGCACCCAAAAAAATAGACTCTCTTTATTGTCGACAGTTTTGTTCTTCCCATGAAAAGTTCTATCGAAAACTATTAGGTTCCGAAGCGGTCCGAACGATATTTCAATAGTTACAGCCCTTCATAGGGTGCACCCAAAAAAATAGACTCTCTTTATTGTCGACAGTTTTGTTCTTCCCATGAAAAGTTCTATCGAAAACTATTAGGTTCCGAAGCGGTCCGAACGATATTTCAAGAGTTACAGCCCTTCATAGGGTGCACGCAAAAAATAGACTCTCTTTATTGTCGACAGTTTTGTTCTTCCCATGAAAAGTTCTATCGAAAACTATTAGGTTCCGAAGCGGTCCGAACGATATTTCAAGAGTTACAGCCCTTCATAGGGTGCACCCAAAAAAATAGACTCTCTTTATTGTCGACAGTTTTGTTCTTCCCATGAAAAGTTCTATCGAAAACTATTAGGTTCCGAAGCGGTCCGAACGATATTTCAAGAGTTACAGCCCTTCATAGGGTGCACGCAAAAAAATAGACTCTCTTTATTGTCGACAGTTTGTTCTTCCCATGAAAAGTTCTATCGAAAACTATTAGGTTCCGAAGCGGTCCGAACGATATTTCAAGAGTTACAGCCCTTCATAGGGTGCACCGCAAAAAAATAGACTCTCTTTATTGTCGACAGTTTTGTTCTTCCCATGAAAAGTTCTATCGAAAACTATTAGGTTCCGAAGCGGTCCGAACGATATTTCAAGAGTTACAGCCCTTCATAGGGTGCACCCAAAAAAATAGACTCTCTTTATTGTCGACAGTTTTGTTCTTCCCATGAAAAGTTCTATCGAAAACTATTAGGTTCCGAAGCGGTCCGAACGATATTTCAAGAGTTACAGCCCTTCATAGGGTGCACGCAAAAAAATAGACTCTCTTTATTGTCGACAGTTTTGTTCTTCCCATGAAAAGTTCTATCGAAAACTATTAGGTTCCGAAGCGGTCCGAACGATATTTCAAGAGTTACAGCCCTTCATAGGGTGCACCGCAAAAAAATAGACTCTCTTTATTGTCGACAGTTTTGTTCTTCCCATGAAAAGTTCTATCGAAAACTATTAGGTTCCGAAGCGGTCCGAACGATATTTCAAGAGTTACAGCCCTTCATAGGGTGCACCCAAAAAAATAGACTCTCTTTATTGTCGACAGTTTTGTTCTTCCCATGAAAAGTTCTATCGAAAACTATTAGGTTCCGAAGCGGTCCGAACGATATTTCAATAGTTACAGCCCTTCATAGGGTGCACCCAAAAAATAGACTCTCTTTATTGTCGACAGTTTTGTTCTTCCCATGAAAAGTTCTATCGAAAACTATTAGGTTCCGAAGCGGTCCGAACGATATTTCAAGAGTTACAGCCCTTCATAGGGTGCACGCAAAAAAATAGACTCTCTTTATTGTCGACAGTTTTGTTCTTCCCATGAAAAGTTCTATCGAAAACTATTAGGTTCCGAAGCGGTCCGAACGATATTTCAAGAGTTACAGCCCTTCATAGGGTGCACCCAAAAAAATAGACTCTCTTTATTGTCGACAGTTTTGTTCTTCCCATGAAAAGTTCTATCGAAAACTATTAGGTTCCGAAGCGGTCCGAACGATATTTCAAGAGTTACAGCCCTTCATAGGGTGCACCCAAAAAAATAGACTCTCTTTATTGTCGACAGTTTTGTTCTTCCCATGAAAAGTTCTATCGAAAACTATTAGGTTCCGAAGCGGTCCGAACGATATTTCAAGAGTTACAGCCCTTCATAGGGTGCACGCAAAAAAATAGACTCTCTTTATTGTCGACAGTTTTGTTCTTCCCATGAAAAGTTCTATCGAAAACTATTAGGTTCCGAAGCGGTCCGAACGATATTTCAAGAGTTACAGCCCTTCATAGGGTGCACTCAAAAAAATAGATTCTCTTTATTGTCGACAGTTTTGTTCTTCCCATGAAAAGTTCTATCGAAAACTATTAGGTTCCGAAGCGGTCCGAACGATATTTCAAGAGTTACAGCCCTTCATAGGGTGCACCCAAAAAAATAGACTCTCTTTATTGTCGACAGTTTTGTTCTTCCCATGAAAAGTTCTATCGAAAACTATTAGGTTCCGAAGCGGTCCGAACGATATTTCGAAGAGTTACAGCCCTTCATAGGGTGCACCCAAAAAAATAGACTCTCTTTATTGTCGACAGTTTTGTTCTTCCCATGAAAAGTTCTATCGAAAACTATTAGGTTCCGAAGCGGTCCGAACGATATTTCAAGAGTTACAGCCCTTCATAGGGTGCACCCAAAAAAATAGACTCTCTTTATTGTCGACAGTTTTGTTCTTCCCATGAAAAGTTCTATCGAAAACTATTAGGTTCCGAAGCGGTCCGAACGATATTTCAAGAGTTACAGCCCTTCATAGGGTGCACGCAAAAAAATAGACTCTCTTTATTGTCGACAGTTTTGTTCTTCCCATGAAAAGTTCTATCGAAAACTATTAGGTTCCGAAGCGGTCCGAACGATATTTCAAGAGTTACAGCCCTTCATAGGGTGCACCCAAAAAAATAGACTCTCTTTATTGTCGACAGTTTTGTTCTTCCCATGAAAAGTTCTATCGAAAACTATTAGGTTCCGAAGCGGTCCGAACGATATTTCAATAGTTACAGCCCTTCATAGGGTGCACCCAAAAAAATAGACTCTCTTTATTGTCGACAGTTTTGTTCTTCCCATGAAAAGTTCTATCGAAAACTATTAGGTTCCGAAGCGGTCCGAACGATATTTCAAGAGTTACAGCCCTTCATAGGGTGCACCCAAAAAAATAGACTCTCTTTATTGTCGACAGTTTTGTTCTTCCCATGAAAAGTTCTATCGAAAACTATTAGGTTCCGAAGCGGTCCGAACGATATTTCAAGAGTTACAGCCCTTCATAGGGTGCACCCAAAAAAATAGACTCTCTTTATTGTCGACAGTTTTGTTCTTCCCATGAAAAGTTCTATCGAAAACTATTAGGTTCCGAAGCGGTCCGAACGATATTTCAAGAGTTACAGCCCTTCATAGGGTGCACCCAAAAAAATAGACTCTCTTTATTGTCGACAGTTTTGTTCTTCCCATGAAAAGTTCTATCGAAAACTATTAGGTTCCGAAGCGGTCCGAACGATATTTCAAGAGTTACAGCCCTTCATAGGGTGCACCCAAAAAAATAGACTCTCTTTATTGTCGACAGTTTTGTTCTTCCCATGAAAAGTTCTATCGAAAACTATTAGGTTCCGAAGCGGTCCGAACGATATTTCAAGAGTTACAGCCCTTCATAGGGTGCACCCAAAAAATAGACTCTCTTTATTGTCGACAGTTTTGTTCTTCCCATGAAAAGTTCTATCGAAAACTATTAGGTTCCGAAGCGGTCCGAACGATATTTCAAGAGTTACAGCCCTTCATAGGGTGCACCCAAAAAAATAGACTCTCTTATTGTCGACAGTTTTGTTCTTCCCATGAAAAGTTCTATCGAAAACTATTAGGTTCCGAAGCGGTCCGAACGATATTTCAAGAGTTACAGCCCTTCATAGGGTGCACCCAAAAAAATAGACTCTCTTTATTGTCGACAGTTTTGTTCTTCCCATGAAAAGTTCTATCGAAAACTATTAGGTTCCGAAGCGGTCCGAACGATATTTCAAGAGTTACAGCCCTTCATAGGGTGCACCCAAAAAAATAGACTCTCTTTATTGTCGACAGTTTTGTTCTTCCCATGAAAAGTTCTATCGAAAACTATTAGGTTCCGAAGCGGTCCGAACGATATTTCAAGAGTTACAGCCCTTCATAGGGTGCACGCAAAAAAATAGACTCTCTTTATTGTCGACAGTTTTGTTCTTCCCATGAAAAGTTCTATCGAAAACTATTAGGTTCCGAAGCGGTCCGAACGATATTTCAAGAGTTACAGCCCTTCATAGGGTGCACGCAAAAAAATAGACTCTCTTTATTGTCGACAGTTTTGTTCTTCCCATGAAAAGTTCTATCGAAAACTATTAGGTTCCGAAGCGGTCCGAACGATATTTCAAGAGTTACAGCCCTTCATAGGGTGCACCCAAAAAAATAGACTCTCTTTATTGTCGACAGTTTTGTTCTTCCCATGAAAAGTTCTATCGAAAACTATTAGGTTCCGAAGCGGTCCGAACGATATTTCAAGAGTTACAGCCCTTCATAGGGTGCACCCAAGAAAATAGACTCTCTTTATTGTCGACAGTTTTGTTCTTCCCATGAAAAGTTCTATCGAAAACTATTAGGTTCCGAAGCGGTCCGAACGATATTTCAATAGTTACAGCCCTTCATAGGGTGCACGCAAAAAATAGACTCTCTTTATTGTCGACAGTTTTGTTCTTCCCATGAAAAGTTCTATCGAAAACTATTAGGTTCCGAAGCGGTCCGAACGATATTTCAAGAGTTACAGCCCTTCATAGGGTGCACCCAAAAAAATAGACTCTCTTTATTGTCGACAGTTTTGTTCTTCCCATGAAAAGTTCTATCGAAAACTATTAGGTTCCGAAGCAGTCCGAACGATATTTCAAGAGTTACAGCCCTTTTTTTCTTTTTTTTTTTTACGTGGGGAAATCTTCCACTACAGGGATCACTGACCTGACCCTGAGGCCAGGTCACCCTGTAGCCCCCCCGAAGGGGGGGGAAGACACCCCCGGGTCTCTGGCATAGACCCGGGGGTAGTGTCGGATTCTACGGACGTGCAAGCACGCCCGCAGCCTACCGACTAAAACCCCACGGATGTCCCTACCTGCGCATTGACAGGTGTGTCCGGGAACTAAATGCATGCATCCGAACACTCCCTGCGCTGAGCGTTAGCTCTCTACTCTGGGCAAAGCCCGTGTTGCTCAAGACATCTAATATGGCAGAGCGTGGGACACCACCACGCTCTGCCATCCTTCCCTTCATACCAGGGTTTAACTGGCCGACTGCCGTTGCCAGCCGACAGTCGGCCACCCGTTCAAGGAGACCCTCCTCGTCGGAGAAGGGGTCTACAGAGGGTACGCTATCTACTCTGCGGTTGTTTCCGCATGACTTCTCCCTTCTAAAATAAGGGAGAGGTGGGCCGTTGTCAGACCCACGTCCTATCTATTGGTGTGCGTTCGCCGCGGCATGGTCGTATTGTTCGCGGCGAATGCGTTCTGCTGCTTCCTTGGCGGACATTACCTGTCCGCAGAAGGAATGTCCGCCACTTCTCCACATTCCCGACCGCCGCCGCCACGACGGCCGGGAGGGAGAGATCCTCGCCGATCTCTCCCTGTAGGACACGGCGCTGCTCGTCCCAAGCTGGACATACCTCTAGGGTATGCTGCGCCGTGTCCCGCTCCTCGTTGCAGTGGTGGCGTCGAGTGTCAGCCTCCTTCCCGATGCGACACAGATACTCACCGAAGCACCCGTGCCCGGTGAGTACCTGTGTCGCCCTGAACGTAAGTCCGCGCCCCCGTCCACCTAGCCATTCGTCTAGGTAGGGCTGGACGGCATCGACGGTCCGCCTGCCGTATTTAGTTACGGCAGGATTGGCTAGCCGTCGCCGCCATTCCTCCACCAGGACCGTCTTAGCCTGGAGTTTTATGGCCCTGCTGGCCTTATCCCACTGTTTACCCCTCGGTATTCTTAGAAGCCTCGTCCGCCTATACACCTCAGCGTGACTTGCTGCCGTCAGTTCGAGGGGTGGGATTCCGGCCAGCACCGTAGCCGCCGCGTGCGATACTGTGCGGTACGCCCGTGCCGCTCTAATAGCTATCACCCGCTGGACCCGGTTTAACTGGGCCCTTATGCGGGCGGAGCTAGCCGCCCTCGACGCCCATATTGGGGCGCCATAGAGCGCCACGGACTGTACCACCGCGACGTATAGCCGGCGAGCAAATCCGCTCGCCCCCCCCAGGTTCGGCATCAGCCGGGCCAGATTATTGGCTGTGGCCATCATTCTGGGGGCTATGCGAGCGAAATGCTCGCCGAAACCCCAGGTTCCGTCCAGCCAGAGGCCGAGCAATTTCATGCAGGCCCCTACCGGGACGCGAACATCCTCCACTTTTACGTACATTCCGGGTGGCTTCCCCTTTGAACCATCGTGAAAGAAGACCGCCTGAGTCTTCTGGGGAGCCACCCGGAGTCCTAGTCTCTTTATTGCTGACACTACACACACCACTGCAATATTGGCCTTTCTTCTGGCCTCTTCCCATGTTTCTCCCTCCACCCCCAGGAATGTGTCGTCCGCAAATGCGTTCATCCAGCACCCGGGGGGGAGAGGGGTTCCAAGTACGAAGTCGTACCCCAAATTCCATAATAATGGACCTAACACTGATCCCTGGGGTACGCCCCGCACTACCAGCCGCACCATCAGGCTACCGTCCCTGTCTACATACAACAGCCCCCTGTCCCGTAGGTAATCATAGAGGACCGCCATTAGATAGGGAGGCACGTTGTGACGCAACAGTGCCTCCCTAATGACTGGCCAGGGCAGGGAGTTAAATGCGTTCTGTATGTCGAACGACAGTCCCAGAACTACCCTGCCCTCTTCCGCCGCGGCTTCCAAGAGGGCTCTGACTCTTGCGATCGCATCCATAGTCGATCTGCCCTCTCGGAAGCCATATTGGTCCTCACTGAGGTCCGGTCCCTCCCGGGACAGGTGCTCCACTAGACGGGCAGCTATTATTCGTTCAAACAGCTTGCCCGTCTCGTCCAACAAACATATCGGGCGGTAACCCGATGGCTGGTCGGCCGGTTTCCCCTCCTTTGGGAGGAGGACCAGCTTGGCCTGTTTCCATCGCTTGGGGAACCGGCCTTCTCTCAGGCACCTTGTAAAAAGGGCCCTGAGGTATTCGGCCAGTTCCCCGGTGGCCCAAGTCCACGCCTTTCCAGGGATGCCGTCAGGCCCGGGCGCTTTGCCCGCCTTCAGCCTTCTGGCGGCGGCCTGGAGCTCCTCCATTGTGACCCCGAATTCCTCTTCGTTCCATTCCGCGGGAAGCGGAGCTGGTCCTCCATTGACTCTTTCTCCTTCATCGTCGGGGAAAAGAGTCTCCACTACGTTTCCTAAGAATTCGGGGTCTATAGACTCTGTCGTGGGGGGGGGCCCAAGGTCTTAGTTTATTCAAGACTAATTTATATGGGCGCCCCCACGGGTCTTCCTATAGAGTTTGGAGGAGCTCCTCCCAGGCGCGGTGCTTGGCCACCTTTACTGCCACAGAGAGAGCCCGCTTGGCGGAGCGGTAACTCTCTCTGGCTTCCTCCATTTCCTGGGGGTCTTGTCGGGCATTTGCCCTACGATAGACCCTCCTGGCGTGGACGGAGGAGCGCCGTAGTTCGGCAATCTCCTCCGTCCACCAATATGTCCCTTTGCGTGTGGTCGGCTTGCATCGGGGCATTGCTGCATCGCATGCAGCTTTCATAATGTTCCCGATCCTGTCCGCCTGATCCTCCACGCAAGTCGTGGCATCCCGCAACACGTCTTCCCCCCACAGAGCAGTTTGTATTGCCGCTCTGAACAAGTCGCGGTCAGCCTTGCGCCATTGCCATCTCGGAAACTTCTCGCGCGTCTCTCGTCGACGCTCCGCAGTTATCCGAGTGGTGGCAGAGAGGGAGAATTCCACGTACTCGTGATCTGACATAGTCTCTACCCCCTCTACCACCTCCCACCCCGCAACGCGACGATATCCCTCCGGGTTTGCCAGAGTGACGTCCACTATGGATGCCCCGTTGTGCCTAACGCATGTCCACCTATTTCCTCTATTGAGGGAAAGCATGTTGCGTTCCGCCATCCACTCTTCTAGATCCCTTCCCCGAGCATTCGTGACCGGGGATCCCCACTGCGCCGACTTGGCGTTGAGGTCCCCAGCCACGATGATCGGGGTCGGGCTAAATCGATTCAGGCACATCCCGATTTGATCGAGAATGTCCTGAAACTCTGCACTACTCCTATTAGGGGAAACATAAACGCAGATCACTACCACCTGTCCCCACCTAATTGCCACGTAATCATCCCCGGCCTCCAACTTGGTGCAGGGTTCAGGGTCCGTGGTTTGCCTCCATGTGGCCGCAGCCAGGCCGCATCGACTCACCGCCCAACACGGGTGGTTGTCGGGTGCCCGGTACGGCTCCGTGACGATGCCTAGACCGCTGCCGCGCTCTGCCATGGATTGTAGGAAAAGATCCTGGGCAGCGCGACAGTGGTTCAGGTTGGCCTGAAGTACTTTGGGCGTAGGAGCCATTGCAGTTACATATATCCTGCCGGGGCCTCCTCCCCAGTTATCTCCTCTTCCCTTTGTTCCCCAGGGGTTTGATCCTCCTCCGTCGTCCTTGTCAGGCGATCATCAGCGTTCCCACTCGCCGATTTCTCCTCTTCCTTCTTCCGGTCCCTTTTCTTTCTCGATGGGACGATCGCAGGCTCCTAGCTATCCTCGGAGCGACGTTTACTTGCCTGTTTGGCCCCTGTTTCCGCAGGGGGCTCGCTCGTATCCATCTCCTCCGTATTGTCCTGTACCGGAGGTGCCGGTTTGGCGATTTTCCATCCCGGTTTCCTCTTTCTTTTCGCAGAGGAACAAGATTTGCTCCCAGCACGGTGGTTCGAGGGCCTCCCCAGGTCAGCGCAGACCGGGCACTTCACTTTCCCGCTGCATTCCCTGGCCAAGTGACTCTCCTCTCCACATCTATAGCACCGAGTGCCTCTGTCTATCTTGCTGGTGCAGGTGGCTCTCACATGCCCCCCCTCCAAGCACTTAAAGCATTGAAGGGGGCGCGCCTCTAGTACCTGCACCCTGGCGGCAAACCAACCCAGCATCAGCCGGTTCTTATCCTGTTGGATTGCCCTGACCGCCGCTACCGGACATCTGGCCCACACCGTCCTTAGTCCGTTTGTCCCCGATCTGAACGTCCCAACCTGGACTTGAGAAGACGAGCATTTCCCAATTTCCGCGATAGCAGCAGCTATCTCTTCTTGGGTGATCGAGTCCTCGATATCAAGGACTCTAATCTCCGCTGTCTTTGTCGGTCTTGCCACCGTGACGCCTTCCCTTCCCGCAAATAGGGCACCCATACTAGCGGCTAGTTTGTCCGCCTTTCCAGCGCCCTCCTTGCCTGCCAGCTCGATGAGCAACCCCCCCGTTTGTGTCCTTTTAGGTTTCAATGGGCCTTCGATCCCAAGATCCTTTAACACGATCCTGTTTCTGGCCTCCTTCATCAGGGCATCGTACTCACCCTTGATACTGTCGGTGAGGACTACTGCCGCTGTTTTGGGTGGTCGGCCTACTTTGGCAGCCCCATTCCCGGTCTTCTCTGTACCCTTCCCATTCCTATTTAGAGTAGGCTGTGGCTTATCCCTGGTTCTTGTTCCAGATTCCCTTCCCTTCGCAGCCTGCTTGCTCTTCTCCTGTTGCTGCAGTTTTTGCCCTCCCTGTGTCTGCTTCGGTAGTGTTCCTCCCTCCTTTTTATTCTTTTTTCTGACCACTTCTGTCCAAGTTGATTGGGAGGGGGTTTGCTCCGGCCGCGGTTTGACCGATTTTTTGGCCCCCGCGCTCGCCGCTTTGCTCCCCTCCTTTGGCCTGGTTGTTGTGATCGGGACTGTTCCGTTCTTTCCCTTCTTACCCTGTTTCCCCTTTTCCTCGGCCTCTGCGGCTTTGTTACGGGTTTGTACTTGGGCGGGTATCGGTCCTTTACCAGGTTTTACCCCCTTCTTGTTAGTTGTGGCCTGGGTTATCTTTACCACCGTCCCCACCTCCTTCACGCTACCAGTCGCGAGTTTATTTACTACCGCAACCAAGGTCTCGAGTTGCGATGTTAGTCTATCCAGTTTAGACTCCATCGCATCCATCCTTTTCTGCACTTCAGCTCCTGCAACACCTGGGGCTACATTCGTTCCCATTTCGTTGTTGTTGGTCTCCATGCAGATATTCACATTTGACTCCGGTACCTCGATCATCTCAATGTCTTCCTCAGCCGGAGGAATGGCAGGTTCAATGATCACTGGTGGCTTTTCTCCGAGGGGAGGTCTACATACTGCAGAGGCACCTTTCTTGGCTACCTCTTTCAGTAATCGTAGCCTTTCCCTCTCCGAAGCTTCCTTCTCTTTTCTCTCCTGAGCTTCCTTCTCTCTCCTCTTGCTCTCTGCTCGTTCGAGCTCTTGGAGCTCCTGGAGCTTTTGAGCTTGCCTTTCCAGCTCCTGTTTCTCTTGCTCGAGTCTCTTCCTTTCCCTTATGGCCTTATCCCTTTCTTTTTTCCAATCCTCTTCCTCAGACGAGGAGTCCTCCTTTATGCGATTCTTCCCACGTCTCTTGGACTGTGCCAAGTCCTCCCGAAACTTAGCGTTCTCCTTCCTCAGTTCCTCAACCTCAGCCTCCGCAGCAGTCGGTTCGTCGGCGTTCAGCCGGTCGGCCAAGTGCGTCACCGCCGCTGTGATCGTCGAGGCCGCCATGTTGAGGCTCCTCTTGTCTGATCCACCAAGCCTGCCACTTGTGGTGTTGACCTTATCCACAGTAGCTATCCCATCTAGTACCCTCCTAACAAGGTCTTCTATTGGAGCGTGTTTAAATTCTTCCACGCACTTCTTCTCGAACTCTTTACGATTCCTTGAAAGTTTGGCAGCGACTTTAGGGTCGTCCAAGCCCTTTATTCTTATCTCTTCCTTCAGGAGCGCTTTTCTTGCATCCCTCTCTTTTTTCCTTTCATACTCTCCGGTCGTTACCGGCCTGCCACGGCCCCTCAGCAACGTATCCTGTCCCTCGGAGTCCTCCACCACTTCCACGTCCTCGTCCGATTCGTCTTGGTTGCCGGAATCGAGAGGCTTGTCCTCCTCTTGCTGGTGCTTGTCTTCTTTTCGAGAGGAGTTGTCCGCCGCCGCTTGTGAGCCGCCTTGTTTGCTCACCTTGGCGCTCTTGGGCCCAGCATTCTTGCCAGGTTTGACCGTTCGTTCTAAGCTACTCCTTCTAGAACTAGTACGGCTCCCGTTAGCGCTCTCCATGTCTACGTCCTGGTTCGCATGCGACCCTGGTGGTGGCATTAAAGTGTCGCCTTCGTTCTCTCGCGAAAGACCGGCCGAGGACTCTCGATCCCAGCCTTCCGCACTCCCTAAGCTCGTCAAAGGGCGGGGGGGGGGTTTGCTTGACATTAAATATCTCCTCCCTTACCACCCGCGGCTCTGTCCGCCAGGGCATGCCCTCACCGGCCGGACCCAACAGGGGACCGACCGGGCCCCGAGTTCCCCCGGGGGACGGACTACACCATTGTCTCGGAAAAATCATCGAGACTGGTCCCTGCCCCTTACTCCCCCGCGGGTGCTGCCCATCAAGGAGCAGGCACACCACGGGTTTTTCGGGGGTCCCTCGCCTCCGACAACGAGGGCACCGCGGGTGGCATTGCCACAACGGGAGGTGACTCCCCGGTGTTCAGGGCGTAGGAGGCTGCAACCCCTCCACCGCCCCTCCCAACCGGGGAGCCGGCGTTACTTCCGGGGTCATTGGCCGAGGACTCCTTCGCACCAATGCCCCTAACGCCCAACAGCGAGCTCTAGGGTAGGGGAAAAGCCCCACCGTACACCCGACGCGCGCTAAACCCGATGGGGGGGCGGATCCGGCCGAGAGTCCCGATCCCGGTCCCCACCCCCCGCCTGCCGCCCGCGCCGGGCCAGGGCACAGGGCCCCCCCCAGTGGTTGCAGTTGCTCGCTGATGAGCCACTGCTCTCGCTTCTGGCCTCTAGAGGCCGAGAAGCAAGACCCGCCGGCCCCGACCTCGGAATATGTCCGAGCGGCCCGACGGGTCTCCCACCCAGGTCGCCCCAGCCCCGACCTCGGAATACGTCCGAGCGGCCCGGGGCGACCCTCCGTGTTGGGGACACCGTGGGACCACGTCCCTGGTTTGCAAGTCCCCAACACGGGCCTCTCCTCCGGTTGGCCCAGCACCACGTACTGGGCCAGCCCGAAAGAGGGTTACCCCCTCTCACCCCTGCCGGAGCACCGGCGTGCAATGGGGTATAATGAGAGGGGGTCTTCCCGCCCCTTGGCGAGACGACATCCCTGCCCGCCTCAGGACGGGGAGATCTAACCCTCCCTTAACCCAATCCCATAGGAGAACCTTATCCCTGCCGGAGCACCGGCATGCAATGGGATAAGGCCCCCATTCCCCCTAAACCCCGTGGGGCCACTCCCACCATATCCGCGTATGCGCAAGGCCGATGTCGGGCCGGACCATTGTCCGAGAAACCCGACATCCGCCACGCACCCGCGGACAGGGCACAGGAGTCCCCTGCCTGGTTTTTTATCGAGGTTTTCCTTTCTCTAGGCCGGTGGGGGAGATAGAGATCTCCCCCTAACGGTCGACGGCCGACCGGGCGTTTGAACTCGGGGTCGCCTTCCCCTACCGGCTGTTGGAGCTGGGTGGCCGAAGCCAACGTCAGCTCCTAAGCGAGGCAGCCGGACCCCCGGTTTTCTGTTAGGGTTTTCCTTCCCTTAGGGCAATTGGAAGAGTCTCTTGACTCTTCCTCACGGCATTGCCCGGTCCGAGCGACTTTTTATAGAGGTCGCTTCCCTCGCGAGTCCCTAGGGACTCCCCGGTCTTTTCCCGAAGGAAGAGATTACGGTACTGATTTGCTCGGGCACTCCAGGTTCGCAAAACCCGTAATGGGAGGCTCCCCCGGGCCTCTACGAGGTCCGGGAGGACTCCTCCCACCCCCTGGAGAGAAGAGTTACAGCCCTTCATAGGGTGCACCCAAAAAAATAGACTCTCTTTATTGTCGACAGTTTTGTTCTTTCCATGAAAAGTTCTATCGAAAACTATTAGGTTCCGAAGCGGTCCGAACGATATTTCAAGAGTTACAGCCCTTCATAGGGTGCATCCAAAAAAATAGACTCTTTATTGTCGACAGTTTTGTTCTTCCCATGAAAAGTTCTATCGAAAACTATTAGGTTCCGAAGCGGTCCGAACGATATTTCAATAGTTACAGCCTTTTATAGGGTGCACCCAAAAAAATAGACTCTCTTTATTGTCGACAGTTTTGTTCTTTCCATGAAAAGTTCTATCGAAAACTATTGGGTTCCGAAGCGGCCCGAACGATATTTCAAGAGTTACAGCCCTTCATAGGGTGCACCCAAAAAAATAGACTGTCTTTATTGTCGACAGTTTTGTTCTTCCCATGAAAAGTTCTATCGAAAACTATTAGGTCCCGAAGCGGTCCGAACGATATTTCAAGGGTTACAACCCTTCATAGGGTGCACGCAAAAAAATAGACTCTCTTTATTGTCGACAGTTTTGTTCTTCCCATGAAAAGTTCTATCGAAAACTATTAGGTTCCGAAGCGGTCCAAACGATATTTCAAGAGTTACAGCCCTTTATAGGGTGCACCCAAAAAAATAGACTCTCTTTATTGTCGACAGTTTTGTTCTTTTCATGAAAAGTTCTATCGAAAACTATTGGGTTCCGAAGCGGCCCGAACGATATTTCAAGAGTTACAGCCCTTCATAGGGTGCACCCAAAAAAATAGACTGTCTTTATTGTCGACAGTTTTGTTCTTCCCATGAAAAGTTCTATCGAAAACTATTAGGTCCCGAAGCGGTCCGAACGATATTTCAAGGGTTACAGCCCTTCATAGGGTGCACGCAAAAAAATAGACTCTCTTTATTGTCGACAGTTTTGTTCTTCCCATGAAAAGTTCTATCGAAAACTATTAGGTCCCGAAGCGGTCCGAACGATATTTCAAGAGTTACAGCCCTTCATAGGGTGCACGCAAAAAAATAGACTCTCTTTATTGTCGACAGTTTTGTTCTTCCCATGAAAAGTTCTATCAAAAACTATTAGGTTCCGAAGCGGTCCGAACGATATTTCAAGAGTTACAGCCCTTCAAAAGGTGCACCCAAAAAAATAGACTCTCTTTATTGTCGACAGTTTTGTTCTTCCCATGAAAAGTTCTATCGAAAACTATTAGGTTCCGAAGCGGTCCGAACGATATTTCAAGAGTTACAGCCCTTCATAGGGTGCACGCAAAAAAATAGACTCTCTTTATTGTCGACAGTTTTGTTCTTCCCATGAAAAGTTCTATCGAAAACTATTAGGTTCCGAAGCGGTCCGAACGATATTTCAAGAGTTACAGCCCTTCATAGGGGGCACCCAAAAAAATAATCTTTCTTTATTGTCGACAGTTTTGTTCTTCCCATGAAAAGTTCTATCGAAAACTATTAGGTTCCGATGCGATCCGAACGATATTTCAAGAGTTACAGCCCTTCATAGGGGGCACCCAAAACAATAGACTTTCTTTATTGTCGACAGTTTTGTTCTTCCCATGAAAAGTTCTATCGAAAACTATTAGGTTCCGAAGCGATCCGAAAGATATTTCAAGAGTTACAGCCCTTCATAGGGGGCACCCAAAACAATAGACTTTCTTTATTGTCGACAGTTTTGTTCTTCCCATGAAAAGTTCTATCGAAAACTATTAGGTTCCGAAGCGGTCCGAACGATATTTCAAGAGTTACAGCCCTTCATAGGGTGCACGCAAAAAAATAGACTCTCTTTATTGTCGACAGTTTTTTTCTTCCCATGAAAAGTTCTATCGAAAACTATTAGGTTCCGAAGCGGTCCGAACGATATTTCAAGAGTTACAGCCCTTCATAGGGGGCACCCAAAAAAATAATCTTTCTTTATTGTCGACAGTTTTGTTCTTCCCATGAAAAGTTCTATCGAAAACTATTAGGTTCCGATGCGATCCGAACGATATTTCAAGAGTTACAGCCCTTCATAGGGGGCACCCAAAACAATAGACTTTCTTTATTGTCGACAGTTTTGTTCTTCCCATGAAAAGTTCTATCGAAAACTATTAGGTTCCGAAGCGATCCGAAAGATATTTCAAGAGTTACAGCCCTTCATAGGGGGCACCCAAAACAATAGACTTTCTTTATTGTCGACAGTTTTGTTCTTCCCATGAAAAGTTCTATCGAAAACTATTAGGTTCCGAAGCGATCCGAACGATATTTCAAGAGTTACAGCCCTTCATAGGGGGCACCCAAAAAAATAGACTTTCTTTAACGTTTTACTTATGGTTCCTATCGCGTGTATCAGTCCGCGTCGACTTGTCGCCTACCTTAAACGTCTCTTTGTTTATTTTCTTATCGGACTGTTGTTTCGCCTTGCTTTATTTTCTGCTGGCATAGATATTCGGTCGAACTTGACCTACTGGCCCCTGAGAACGTACGGCTCCGGTTGCGAAATCTGATGCGTCCGTCGCCGCGCTCAGCTTATCTTCTTTTAAATAAAATATGTTGCAAGTTTTTCCTAATGCTTTTCGCTCTTTGCTATTTAAATGATTAGTTTGCAATTGCGCGTATAATTTCTTGACTTGCGCTGAAATGGATTCGCGTTTTTTGGTCGCGTGTAACGTGAGTACGTCAGTGGTGTCACTTACTGGTTTCTCTTTTAGAGCTACGCGCGGTATAGGCGTCTCTACTAATTTTTCCGCGCCGTTGGACATGTTTATTGGGCATTCGAAATCTGTTGGCTCCATCATACAGTGTCCGATGAATACTCTTGGTGTAGGTTCTTTACCTTTTTCGATACCTACTCTGCTGCAGGGTGGTGAGGTCTTCTTATGTGGTCGGAGTTTAAATGTAACTCTTCCGATGTGTACCTGCTTTGTGGCGTGTGAGATAACGGCTTTGCGCTTTGTGAGGAAATTATTTCCCAGTATTCCCTCATGATCGATCGGGAAGTCGTCCTTTACCACGTACATGGTATGTCGTACTTTCTGTTTTCCGAGGTCTACGGTTGCTTTTATTTTTCCGAGCGTGTGGATCTTGTGTCCCGTCACTCCGGTCAAAGTCAGACGTTTTTCTCGCACCATAGTGTTGCCTTTTAGATTACCTACTTTAACTAACGTCAGGGTCGCGCCTGAGTCTAGTAATAGATCCATTTTTCCTCTCTCCGCCTCTTGGATGGGCAGAGTTATCATGTCCAACGGGCCTACTTTATGCTTCCCCGTTATCTGTGTCACTCGATAATCCTCGGCGGCGCGTGCCTTACTCTTCCGGGGCCGCTCTTCTTCCTCGCTGCTACTGCTGGAGGAAGTTTCATCGCTCGTTTCTCGCGATTTCTTTTTTCGTACTGTTGTGAGCGCACAACGTATTATATATTAATTAATGCACTTAGCAACTACGAGTCGCCGCCGGTAAGAAACTCGACCCTAGCGACGAGGACCGCTGACACGAAGGCCAGCACGAGTCGCGGTTATGACCATATATGGTCATTCCGATCGCATTCCGATCGCTAGGCCTCCGATCCTAAAATCAAAAGCGCTGACTGCTAAAGGTGCAATTTCACGGAGCGAAGAAAAGCCAGCGTTTTACCCCCACTCCATCAATTTTCGTCAAGGTGGCGTTACGGCGTTGCTTAGCTAAAAAGTTCAACACGGTTGAACTTTTAGCGAAGCAACGCCGAACGCCGAAAACACGTGGTGACACAGAGAGAAATAAGTACACGTGGTGACACAGAAAGAACAAAGTTAAAAAATTATAAGAAAGAAGTTAAATAATTATAAGTATGGCTGAAGGGACGGATAATTTTACATCGCCAGAAAATACAAACGAAGTTAGTATCTATATATTATACAGTACTAAGCATACTTATAGGTTAGGTTGCTCTTTATTTCTTATTTATTTAAGTTATATAAATTTATTTGTTATATTGTGTTAATTTGTATTTGTTATATTGTAGGAAACTCTATTGTACACCTGTAACGTATGTGAAAATGTCATTCATAAAAATGAAGTAGATCTGCATCCTTGCTTTGAGGGATTTAGTCATGTTTATGTAAATAACGATTTACATATTTTATATCCTCAAAGCGGTGAGTATTAATGTCTTTTTTTTATTATACATATTTTGTAAGTAGCATTAGTGGATGTTGTAATGTGCAGATGACGGACAAATTATTCGTAAAAGTTTGGTGGACGGTACGGAGGCGATGGTGGTGGAGCCGAGGGAGGAGACCACCCAAATCCTAAACAAAGAGGCTGATGGCAATTGGCAAAGCCAAAAAATTCAAGAAGAGGAACAGCTTATCGAAGAAGTTCGCAAGCGTCCCGCGCTGTACGATTGTCGTCGTCCTCTCGCAGAACGAGGCCTGAGAGCCAAAAACAAACTATGGGAGGAAATAATTGCAGCAATGAACTGTAATATTCTACGTTTATAACTTGACTGGAATAAAATTTATTAGTGTGCTATAAACATATTTTTATCTTTTCTAGCTACGATGGACATTGCAAGTATAAAAAAAAGGTGGAAATCTCTGTGCGATGCCAACAGAATCCATAAAAATAAGCAGCACCAACCGAGTGGCTCAGCGGGAACACGAAGAAGCAGCTGGGTGCACGCTGAGCGGATGCAGTTTATCAACGATATGCAGCTTCAAACCGAGTACGTATGTATGAATTTACGAACGTACAAACGTGTCTCAATGCACTAGTACATTTTCATTTATATTTATTGCATGCAAATTTAATGCAAAACTGTATGTTACAGGACTGCAACCAATATTCCGGCGTCCGAAGGTCTGGAAATCCAATGTGAAGAATCCAATGATAGTGAAGACATCTTTCGTAGTGGCAGCATTGGCAGCAACAGCAGCAGTCGTGGATCACGTGAGTAAACTAACAAGTCTACTACATAGTACCCTTTATTTGACTTATGAATATAATTTTAATAGATAGGAAATACAGGATCTGTGAATATGGTTGTAGGTAAGCGTCGTCTTAGTATAGATGAAGACGGACCCTTTGATCGATTGGTTGATGCTCTCGGTCGTCCACCTGCAATAAACATTCCGCCGTTTGTACCTCCTCCTCCTCCTCCTCCTCCTCCTCCACCAACACAACCGACTGACAAAGCGGCTTTATTTGGCAATCTCGTTGCTGCCCAACTTCGAGAAATCAATCCTCGGCTAGTGGACGATGTTATGCTGCAAGTGATGCAAATTCTGACTAAAGCGAAGAAAGTGTAATCTAGAAGGATGCAAACAGTGGGCAGATTTGCGGAACCGTGTTGTAGAACACGTAAGTTTATATATTATTCAGAACGTGTTTAAATGATGATGAAAAGTATATATGTATTAAGTTATATCATACAAAATTGTCAATATTCGAAATTTAGTTGAAAAATATAAAATAGTAAAATATTTATTTGACGATAGTCTTACTTTAATAATATCATGCACAGAATGTAGATATATAAAGAAACATTTTTTTAGAACATAAGGATCATGGCCAAATATTACATCAAGATTACATTAACTCGCATGGCTGAGTTACTAGATCTTCCGACTGAAGAAACAGAAGCATGTCTTTGCAATTTGGTAGAGACTGGAGTAATCAGCGCGCGTACAGATCGCCCAGCTGGCGTAGTCCGTTTTACTGGAACGCAAGAACAAGCTGCTCTTCTAGATACAGGGGCTGCATCGTTATCGAAATTGATGGGCCTTGTAAATCATACTATACATTTAATTCATCAAGAGAAGATGGTGGCCGTTGCGCAATCTTGAAATTGGTATATGTATCTACATCACGCTCGTGTATATTATCGTATCTCATGTTATAGATTTTAATTTTATTTTCATTTAACAACAGCATATTATTTGTAGATTTATTAACAAATTAACTTAAATTATGATTTTGGATTGTAAAAACACTTTTTGTTTATATTTTTGTGTATTTGCTATGTAATTCGCACATAGCTACTATATTTAAACAATATTGAAAATATTGTTTATTTAGTATCTATGGAAATTTTTTATTTAGAAATTATACGCATTGCAAATAATTTTTTTCTATTGATCACTAATTGTAATGTAATACAATAAAAATAGAAAACCAGCAATTCAATTTATTTCTCGATTAACTGGCACGATACATACAAGAATGCACAACGTTTCGGCTCTATATTCGAGCCCTTTTCAAGTGCGAACTGAAACAGGAACAGCGAAAAAGAAAAACAATATAATAAATCGAGACATTAATTTAACGACGTTATTAAATATTGATCGAGAGCAATACCTATCATCTATTGACTCGTCACATGATTAGTACAGATTCCTGAGTTCACAAGCATGTTCCCGCATGGCCCTAAAGGTCAGCTGTGGACCAATCTTACTTTGTAGCAACAATGATATAAGCGAGAATCAAGAAAAACTTACGAATTTCACAATAGGATTTCGCGTATGACTCGTTCTTCGTTGCGACATGTTACATGTATGCGAGTACTTGGGAGACTGAGCGGACAAAGAACGAAACAAGGTGTCCCGAGGTAGAAATATAAACAGTTAAACTGACATGATGACACTGTCGTATATCGTATTTAAATTCTCGGTATCTTTTTTTAAATTGATCGTGTTCTTATTTTTCTTTATAAAGAACATTTCAGCAATCTCTCTCATTTTCAAGTGAGGTTCTTTGTGTAATATTTTCGGATCTGACCACTTAAAATTGTGGTCATTCTGTATCCGGTGCTTGCTTACGACAGAGAAATTGCTGTCATGTTTTTTAATATCGCTGAAATGTTCTTTCACTCTTGTCTCGAGATGTCTCTTTGTCTGCCCAATGTAAAACGCGTCGCAATTCTCACAATCAATTTTGTAAACCACATTAGTTTCCCTGTTAGTCGCTAATCTGTCCTTGCCCCTCCTAATGACGGCACTGAGTTTTTTCGGTATCTTATATACCACGTCACAACGGGCTCGCTCAAGAGTACCCCGTATTCCCGCGCTTAAGCCCTTCACATACGGGATCACCACACATCTACGTACATCAAACGTACTGTCGCGTTCGGAATTCGTACTCAAGTCCCTTCTATTTTCTAATTGTCGCAATCTATTGTTAATATGCTTATTAACCAACTTAATCGGGAAGCTATTATCCACAAGGATATTTTTAATAATATTAATGTTAGCATGATGGAAACGCTCGTCTGACAACAAGATAGCATGGTCTACTAAGTTATTTATACTGTTGATTTTATATTTGAGTGGATGGTTAGAAAAGTAATTAATGTATCTCCCCGAAAAAGTTGGTTTCCTATACCAATTGGTGATTAACTCATCACCGTCCCTAATCACAATAGTATCCAAAAACGGCAACGAATCATCAGTTTCAATTTCATAGGTGAAACGCAACCGTGGGTGGTAACCGTTGAACGCTTCCAATAAAGCATTTATAGCTCGCTTCGGCACTATGGTAAAAACGTCATCTACATAGCGGAGGTAAATACGAACATCGAAGTCCAATAAACTTAAACAGTGAGTCTCAAGATCCTCCATGACCATATCAGCCAAAATTGGAGAGAGGGGAGATCCCATGGGACTACCATAGATCTGTTCATAGAACTGGCCATCGAAACAAAAGCTAGTAGAATGTAAAATCAATTCTATGGCATGGAGGAACTGAGACAAACTGAGCTTCGTGTTCTGTGAGATATAATGCCATCTTTTCCTCACCGACTCGTAAACTAACTCATTCGGGATGTTAGTGAACAGTGCCGTGACATCAAGAGACACAAGGACCTCGTCAGAGCCAATCCTCACATTTGCAATCCCTTTTACAAACGACCAACCATCCTTTACATGAGATCGTGGTTTGGGGATAGAGTCATGCAAAATTCCGTGTATAAAGCGAGCGACATTATAGAGGGGACTGCCTATTGCTGACACGATGACACGCATGGGAAACCCGGTTTTGTGTATCTTCGGCAAGCCGTAACACCGAGGAAGATTTCCATTCGTACAATATAATTGCTTGAAGATTTGATAATCGATGATGTCATTGTCGTGCCACGACTTCACGAGTTGGTTAATCTTAGTTGTGATCTGTTTAATGGGGTTCTTATCCACCTTTAGAGGTGAAGAATTTGTCGCTGAAAAATAGAAAATTTATATACAAAATAACTTATTATATCCAATATGTCCTAGCTTGGATAATAGAAATTGAAACTGCGATCAGCCTTCCGCTATAATACATCCATAAGGTAAAATAATCGTTCTGCTTTTTAGCTTAAAAAAATGCATTTCTAGATGCTTTATTAATTGTTAAGAACATACTACACACACACACACACATAAGTATGTATATATATATATATATATATATATATATATATAACTTTTTGGTCGCAACAAACGGATATGAAACAACCCGGATTGGGTTCCATCCATTTGAAAACTGAATATCTATTACCAGGAAATATACATTATAAGTAATTATTAATGTATTTCCTATTTCAAATAGAAAAGACACAGACACATTTATTTACATACATCTTTCATATTGCCACGGCACTGCTCCCTCGTTATTAAAATAACGACAAAATTTATTTCAAATTTCGATGCATTGTCGGGCACTCGTGTTCGATCCACAGTTTGAGATGTCTCTGAATGCGCATCCATTTTCCATGATGACACGCCAAGACCCTGGTCTGAGGTTATTTGGACAGAGCGGATCATTGACATCGATCAAACCCGGAGGCACATATGTGTTCTCATTAATGTCCTGCCGGCGAAGCCAATTATGCAGACAAATAGTTGCTTGAACGATTAACTTTGCGTTATCAGGACTGGCGATAATTGGTTTTCTGTATATTCTCCATTGACTGGCGAGTATACCAAATACGTTTTCTATTATTCGTCTCGCACGACTCAGACGGTAATTGTACATTTCTTGCTCTGGTGTAAGTCCTCTACCTGGATACGGACGAAGCAAGTATGGCTTCAAAGGAAAGGCTTCATCTCCCACAAGACAGAACGGTAAAATAGGTCCTCCTTCTCCAACCGCTGCTGGCTGTGGAATATTCATTCTACCTTCTTCGAACGCTTTCCCCATAGCACTTTCTTTGAAGACGCCACCATCACTTCGTCGTCCGTATGCCCCGATATCCACAAAACGTATTATGTAGTTTGCATCGCAGATAGCCATGAGAACGATGCTGTGACTGTGTTTATAATTAAAAAACGCTGATCCAGCGTTATTGGGACACTAAAAGTAAGAATTGTTATTTCAAATTGTTCTTCTTGTTAAATTATATCGTATACCAACAATGATTTTACGTACTTGAATGGTGACGTGCTTGCCATCAATGGCTCCAATGCAATGAACGAAATTCCATCTTTCGTTAAAATCATTGGCGATATCCACCCAGTCTCTTTCTTCCAGTCGACCCGGAAGAACTAAAGGGCATAAAACATCCCATATTGCTTTGCAGGTTTCATGGATGATATTACTCGCTGTTGTCACTCCCACGAGATATTGGTAGGACATCGATACCATGGAGTCCCCGGAAGCAAGATATCTGGGTAAGAATACGTCAGAAATATCACGATTTGGACGTGGTTTCCGGATTGATTTGCAAATTGGTGAAATTATAGTATTGGATAAGAGAAATTAAAAAATCAAAGGATTTTTGAAAATTTTCAAAATTGTAAAAGTTACGCCATGTTGAATTTTTTACTAAGTATTTTTTTAAGTATTAATATTTACGAAACTATTATCGGATTTTAATAAAATTTAAATATGTTATACTTGAAATCATGCCCTTTTAGACTATTGCATTATTGAAAACGAATTTTTTAATTTTGACCAAAAAAAAGTAAAAATATATTTTGGAATCGTTTTTATTCGAACGGGACCAATTTGTCAGAAATTTTGTAAGATAATAAAATATTCCTTATAGTGTAACCTTTTTTTAAAAAAAAAAAATTGATGGAGACTCTAATAGGTTCTGAGATATCGCAATTTTCGTGAAAGCGTGCAGCACCGCGCCGCGTCGCGCGGCCCGCCCGTACAGTGCCACACGTAGTACAAGGCGCTTGTTCGAGCTTCGCTAGCGCCTAAGCTATTAACCTTAGAGTAGGGCTCTCACGGACTTTTTTATAGGAAATTTTATGCTCTACGAAAAAGGTCCAGTACAATTTTGTCGTAAAGTGCACCGTTTTCGATACGGAGGCGTTAATATGAAAACAATCTGAACATATTGGCAGGAAAAACTCAAAAACCAATCTCTTCGTTGGTTTCTTCTACCCCTATTTTATATATAATTTTTTTAATTTTGGTTGAAGACTAAACTCAACTTAAACGCAATCAAAGGTTCATATACGAAATTCACGAAAACAAAGTTGTTGTGCAAAAAATTTCTTATAAAAAAGTCCCGAAGAGCTCTAGTGTAAAGTTAATAGCTTAGGCACTAGTGAAGCCCGAACTAGCGCAAATGCATGCGTGGAAGAAATTCACAGGATGAGACAAAAGACGGCTTGGCTTGATACTTCATACGCGTGGGTAATTTGAAAGCGAAGATAAGTGCAGATTTCGGAATTTCTCTCCGTGGAATTGCGTACACTTGCTGTCTGCCCATTTCATCGTATTTTTACTACCGTAATAACATTATATATATATATATTGTCACGGCTTTTTCACCCCCGGACCGCTCCGGGGCGTGTGCCGGATCAAAAGCGGAAGAGGAGAGAAAGGTGTCAGGCCTCTCCGACGATCCCCGCGCACATCGAAAGTTCCGCGAATCAGAAAAATACCATTGGGCGCCAGACGCGGCCATGCGCGTCCACGAAAGTACAACGAAACCGCGAAAAATTACAACGAGACGCAAGACACAAGTACTTCGATGTGCGGGGAATCGGGCCAGCTCGACCTAAAGAGTGTGGGCGGGGTAGAGAGGAGGGCGGCGCGGGATTCGGCGGGGTGACGCAAAATTATAAATTCGGATCATTTAAACAGAAATTAACGACGTTTATTTTGCTTGCGGTCGTCATTAAGCCGCATTCAAGTGACTGAATAACAATGCGGACGCCAGAAAAGAAATTAAACGACGCTAGTAGCGTGGGCGTCACGATCAACAGAAAATCTCGACATTTTACAAGGAACGCGCCGAGTGCGCAAGCTATGAATCGGAGAACAGCAATAATAATGAAACTATCTCTAAATCGGAGTAAACGCGAAATAATACTACGTAAAGGAACGCGAAATAACGGTGGGTCACGCCCGAAGCGCGTGAATGCCACGTCTCACGCCGTGCAGAAGTTCTGTCGCCAGATAATTCTGAACTTTAACGCGAGTATCTTAGCCTAACGCAAATCTTAATTTTAACGCGAGTCTTAATCTAACGCAAGCCTTAGTCTAACGCGAACCTTATCCTAACGCGAAGCTGAATCTAACGCACGCGATAATTACAGCGCGAAGGTTGTCCGATATCATACGCGATTGTCAGCGAAGTTTTACCGCGGAGAAAGAGGAGCAGAGGTCCTCGCACGATGCCGTAGCTAACGCGAGAGCACGGAATTTCCGCGAGCAACCACGCGAGAGACAATACCGAACGCGAACATACGCAATGGTACCGCGAATCTTACGGAGCGCATTAACAATCCGACGCGAATCATAACGGAACGCACCACATCTAATACAAACAAGAACCGAAGACGAAGTACAATCCACGCGAAATATCCGGGCGCGAGCGCCGTCGAACGTGATCGCTTCAACGCGAAGATTCCCGGCACGCGAAATAGGCGAACATTCCAGACGCGGCCATTACCGCGTGTATGATCTACGTCCCGACCGGCGAATTACCACGCAATAATCTATCGCGATCTCCAGGAGCTTTCCGTAACTCTACCGTAATCCCGCGGCCGCGATACCATTCCGAGGCCCCTCGTTCTCGATATCAATCGCCTAATTAACTCTTTGTCGGCGCGTGCCGCCGGTGACCGGAGGAATTTCGAGCGAGCGCGACCCGGAGAGCGGTATCGTGGCTTTACATGATTTCGACTAATATCGAGGCAACCTCACCGTTGATCCTCCTTTCTCGCGGCTCCTCGCCGTCACTCCAAATTGGAACAGGCGTCAGAATCGTCAGAAGGAACTCGAGAATTTTCCGTAACTAGCGCGACCAGTATTCGAGCGTACAACGGCTATCGAGGACGATTTACGAGTGCTCCCGAAATTTCGCTCGATCGCGGAATCGATGGCGCGCCCCACCCCGGGCGCACGCCGCCGCTCGACGCTATCGCGCGGACCAATTAGGGGCGAGCCCGCAAGCTCGCGGCGGATCCTTGCACAGGGCCGACGATCCTGCTCCCGCAGGGCGCTTCCCGTTTCTCCACGGGCACGGCAATTTCGCCGGGATCCTTCCCGGTCGGCGAGACGTTGACGTCCCCGCTTTTCTCGTTATGTCCGGGAACGGTGGCCATCCGTCCCGGAATTCCTTTCGCAGGTGCGGGGGCAGGCGAAGTTCATTCCGCCCCGGCGTCCCGGGGCCCTGCCTCGAGGGGTCCGTCCGTCGCCGAATGATGTGCCGCGAGCGCTCCTTTCCGCGCTCCCTGCGCCCGCCGGCCTGCGAGTTTCGCCGTGGTCCGTCCGCGTCGATCGATAAGCAGCTCGATAATTCGTCCGTATAATTCCGCACTCCAATCCGCTCCTCAGGAACTCCAGTCTCAGCTCGGTGAGGCGCCACGCAATTTTACAAAATAACAAAAAAAAGGATTAGGATACGAAAACGCAATTACAATTATGCCCCTGGAGATCTCTCGCTCTGCCTCGGCAAATCGTCCTCGAGCGCGAATTATCTAAATTCCGCGCCTTGTGACGGCGGCGGGGCGCTGCCACGCTGCAGCGAAACTGCAACGTCACAATATATATATATATATATATATATATATATATATATATATATATATATATATATATATATATATATATATATTATATATATATATATATATATATATATATATATATATATATATATGTATACGGCCAAGCCGTCTTTTGTCTCATCCTGTGAATTTCTTCCACGCATGCATTTGTGCTAGTTCGGGCTTCACTAGTGCCTAAGCTATTAACTTTACACTAGAGCTCTTCGGGACTTTTTTATAAGAAATTTTTTGCACAACAACTTTGTTTTCGTGAATTTCGTATATGAACCTTTGATTGCGTTTAAGTTGAGTTTAGTCTTCAACCAAAATTAAAAAAATTATATATAAAATAGGGGTAGAAGAAACCAACAAAGAGATTGGTTTTTGAGTTTTTTCTGCCAATATGTTCAGATTGTTTTCATATTAACGCCTCCGTATCGAAAACGGTGCACTTTACGACAAAATTGTACTGGACCTTTTTCGTAGAGCATAAAATTTCCTATAAAAAAGTCCGTGAGAGCCCTACTCTAAGGTTAATAGCTTAGGCGCTAGCGAAGCTCGAACAAGCGCCTTGTACTACGTGTGGCACTGTACGGGCGGGCCGCGCGGCGCGGCGCGGTGCTGCACGCTTTCACGAAAATTGCGATATCTCAGAACCTATTAGAGTCTCCATCAATTTTTTTTTTAAAAAAAAGGTTACACTATAAGGAATATTTTATTATCTTACAAAATTTCTGACAAATTGGTCCCGTTCGGATAAAAACGATTCCAAAATATATTTTTACTTTTTTTTGGTCAAAATTAAAAAATTCGTTTTCAACAATGCAATAGTCTAAAAGGGCATGATTTCAAGTATGACATATTTAAATTTTATTAAAATCCGATGAATAGTTTCGTAAATATTAATACTTAAAAAAATACTTAGTAAAAAATTCAACATGGCGTAACTTTTACAATTTCGAAAATTTTCAAAAATCCTTTGATTTTTTAATTTCTCTTATCCAATACTATAATTTCACCAATTTGCAAATCAATCCGGAAACCACGTCCAAATCGTGATATTTCTGACGTATTCTTACCCATCTATAATATTTAATATATAATATACCAATATTCATGCATTAAGCAAAAATGTACAACGTTGTTACGTTTATACACTACAAAAAACACTAAATTAAAAATTAAATTGGATCAAGCAAAACAAACCTCAATGTTAATGCCAACCGTTCAGCTGGTGAGATACTTTGTCGAATGACGTCCTGCTTTTGCAATCTTGGTCCAACCATGCCCAACAATTCTTCCAACTGAGTTGCGGTCATCCGAAAATAATTGTGGAAACGTATGTCCTCTAATATTAACTTCGGGACCGACGCAAAGAAAAAACTATGTACATCACGATTTTCAAAAATGGGTGCTACCCAAAACCTTTTCTTCGCGTATCTTCTTTTCTTTTTCATTAATAAATACATAGCAGCTGTAGCGGCTATGCGTCGTCTCCTTACAACCTCTGCTGCAACTGCAGCTGCCACTGTACGTCTATAATATTCAACGTACGCGATGTACTGTCTATAATAATTGGAGTACTCCATTTTTATTATACACAGTTCTTCTTCTTGTCGGTTAAGTAGCGTTAGCTCAGCTTTTTAATGCTACTTTGCATTGCGTGGAGTGGGGGTAATACGCCAGCTTTTCTTCGCTCCATGAAAAGGATAGAGGCGTAGCGTTAGCTATTCTGCGCTGGCTTTACAGTGAAAGGTGGAGTGGGGATAAACGCTGGCTTTTCTTCGCTCGCATGAAATTTCAGCTTAAGTCAGCAACACGGAGGCGATAAAACGCCCGCCCTTCCAAGGAACGGCGGGCAGTCTAAGAACAAAGCGCGTACCGCGAGTCGACGTATGATTAAGCTATTGTAACCCGCAAGTCAGGGTAGCGAAAGTCAACGAGTGTGATAATAAAGTTATTTGTTTATTCAACTCGACTGCAATTTCCAATACGTGTCCTCTCATCCTCCTATCCGGCGGATCTCAAGAACCCTGTGCCGGTCTCGATCCCCGATTCAAGGCGCGGCACAACAGTACCTTTAAACTGTTTACTGGCGCCTTTTTGGGGGCGTCCGCTTTCGATCGGCTTGATCGTTCCTTGTTGGGTCGTCCGTTCAGCGACCAACACTCTTCTTGCTTATGTCCAATCTTTCTGCAATAAGTGCACTGGATCGTATCCCGCCGGGCTTGTCCGCTCTCGGCAGCGCAAATTTATTTGCTTGTCGGCTCGTATGACAATCTTGCCCGTAATGGCCTGTTTCTCCACATTTGTGGCACTGTATCGCCTCATTTCCCGGATATCGCGCGTTTTCCGTGTTAAAGTTAGTATGGCGTGATTTTTGTCCGTTCCGCGGGGAGGGGCCTTTTACCTTTTCCTCGGCGCTGGCGCCGGCTATCGCCTCTTGTAGGCTTTGATACCGTTGCGCTCGAACCAGCATCTTGATATCGTCATGCAGGCCGATCTGGAAGTTATGCAAGGCTTGCATCTTCACACTGTCCAGTATCGCTTTCTGCTGCTCTTGCGAGTGCCCTTGGCCTTCTTCCATGGCCTCGTACAGTTCCCTCGCGAGTTTTTCGACTCGACGCCCGAATTCCTGCGCGCTTTCTCCCGGTTCTTGTCTTAAGGAGTTAAAGTCTAACTGCAGATGGGTCATACTGCGCTTTCCTAAATATTCTGTTTCGAGCTCTTGTTTTAGCTGTTCGAAACTGCGAATATCGCGCGTGTCGAAGTCTGTCATGGTTTTGCCCTTGAATTTCGTGCATAAAATTGCTTCTAGGAGCATGGCTTCATCCGCGGGATGTATATTTTTCATCGCGTAATTACTTGCGTTTATAAACTCGCGGACGCGCTCCCTCGATTCTCCGTTTACTTCGGGAATCATATTTCGAGCTTCCTTCAGGCTGAGGAACCCGATATTATGCCCTGGCTGGTTACGAACGTCGCTAGTTGTCCGCCCGTATGTGACGTCTAGTGGGCCCTGGCTGCGTAAGCGGCGCCCTATTTCGGCTGGGCGATCGTAAGTGCCGGCTTCTATCCGGCTCACCCGATTCTGTAATTCGCGAATCGCGCGGAGCATTTCTGTGGAGCGGTCGAATTCCGCCGTCTCAGCACGTTCCATGCGGCCTCGCATTTCTTGCATTAATCGCAGGACGTCGTTGATTAAGGCGTCTTGCGCTCCTTGGCTTTGGTCCATTTCGGACGGTCGCCCGTTAACCGATTGTAATCGATTTATTTCCTCGCTCACTTGAGCGGGCGTTATGTCGACTCGTGGTGCCGGGGCCGCGTTAGGTCTCTGTTGGCTCATTCTAATTGCCCGCGGGATGTAATCCTCTTTCGTCGGGTCAATTGATTCGCGGTTTCGTGGCGTCAGGAAGAATTCTCCTCTCCCTGCGTTTCCGCGTTGGGTATCGGCCGAGGTGTCTGAGTCACCTTCGGTCGGGGGCTGTCTGTACGCGTCACTGTGTTCGTCGTTGCTCGAACTATCGCTATCTCGCGGGTTTTTGTGCGCGTCGCAGAGGCTGGCGTTTAAAAATTCAAATTCGCGTTCTACGACGACGTTGGGGTGCAACTCGAGCACTGGTGTGCTCGGGTCGTCTAGTTGCGCGTCTAAGTTTCGTCTCACGCGGTCTAAGTCGTCGTTCGCGAGTCGTGTGGCGCGGACACGATTTCGGATGCTGTTCTCGATAGCTCGTTGCGCGCGCTCGCTAAGCATGAATGACGCGTTGCTTACGGGGTGATGCCGGGTCAAGTCGTCCGACATCTATCGACGTTTACACTTTTTATACCCTGCAATCGCGAAATGTTTTTCGGCGCTCGCGGTTGTGTTGCCTGCAATCGCGAAATGTTTTTCGGCGCTCGCTATCGCGGGGGACGCTCGCAGAGATGTATTCTATTCGTCGCGGCGCGTGCCTGTGTCGGCTTACAATGTTTTGCTGACTTACAATACCGCCGTATGACGCATCGTGACCGCTTTCTGTCGCGTTGACGCCTGATAGGGCTGCTCCGCTGCTTCTGCGTTGTCTCCGCTCTGCTGCGTTCCTGCGGCGCTGCTTCGCTGGTTTGCTGCGTCCCTACGTCGCTGCTCCGCTGTTCCGTTGACCCGCTTCGCTGCCTCGTCGCTTCGTGCCACGCTGCTACGCTGCTTCGCTGCTTGGGCTGGCGAGTCCGTGCGGTAGGTCGGGGCCGTCTCCGGTGTCGCTGACAACACTCGGCGGCTGCTACCGTGGCTTCTCTCGCTCTAGATCTGGCTGGCTGTTCCTCTCTGGGATGCTCTACTGCCTTTCGATGATCCGCTCCTTTTGCAGGCGTAAGTCTGGCAGGATGTCCTCTCACTCGGTTAGCGGATCCCACCGCTGCCACCAATTTGTTGTGCCGTTATCTCGAATTGGAGGGTTCGGCACAGAGTTCTTTGGATCCGCCGGGAAGAAGGGACAATCACTTAACAGCCGCTTGTTTTCAATAGCGATTTAATAAAACGTTTATTTATCAAACACAATTATCTTCTTTATTACACTGCCCTCACTTGCGGGCGTTCACTATTACATTCATTTACGTCGGTCGTGCGCGATACGTCTTACGTTCTAGACTGCCCGCCGCTTCTCGGAAGGGCGGGCTTTTTATCTCTCGCGTATTACTTCCGCGATGCTGACTTAGCTGTCAGCGCTTTTGCTTCCGGATTCGCGACCTGGAAGCCGTTTGCGACACCCGGAATGCCACCTCAGGAAAGTTTGGCAATATTCGGGATGCGCGCTGACAGCTAGGTGTCGCAATTAGGTCACGGCGACTTCCGCCTCACAATAATATGCATAGCATAATACCGTTAAACCAAAGAGTAATGCGGGGAGCACACACTTCTGCACAACGCATAATGCGTAAGCATAAAAAAATTGATTGGTCCATACACATGTGCATAAGGAAATAGACCAATCAGTTTTCTTATGCTTACGTATTAAGCGTTGTGTAGAAGTGTGTGCTCCCCGCTTTACCAACATAAAGACGCCATATTGATTTACATAAAATGCTTATTGGTCCAGCGGTCTCATGCTATGCATATGCAGCCTATGCAATTTCATGTGCGATGGGCTTAATACTTTTCTATAAGGATTTAATAAATTAATTAGTAAATTATTATTTTAAAAATGCAGTTTTTTATTTAATTTAGAAATATGTGAGATCAATAATATATTTTTATATAATATATAGTCAAAACCTATGTCTTAAATTTAGAGCGTATCAAAGAAGAACGTATCAATAGCAAAAAATAAACATATATTATAAGAATATCTATATATATAAAATAGAATGTCTGTATGTATGTATGTATGTATGTATGTTCTTTATACACTCTTAAACTATTCGACCGAATTTTTACCCAAAGTATATAAAATAGGGGTAGAATTTTCCGGGGAGTGTTATAGAGTGTATAGTTTTTTGTTACCGATCTTTTTGGAAATCGGTATTCGAAATTTTTCTAATTTTTCGGGAAATAATTGACCGAATTTTAAAGAATTGTATATGAATCAGGGGTAGAATTTCCCGCTGGGTGTCGTAAAGTGTATAATTTTTCGTTACCGATCTTTTGGGAAACTGGTATCCGAAATTTTTTTAATTTTTTGGGAAATAATTGACCGATGAAAGTATAAAATAGAGGTAGAATTTTTTGGATAGAGTATAGTTTTTCGTTATCGATTTTTTTAGGAATCGGTATCCGAAATTTTTTCAATTTTTCGGGAAATAATTGACCGAATTTTAAAGATCAATTTTTCGGGAAATAATTGACCGAATTTTAAAGAATTTGTATATAAAACGTTGTCTTCCGCAAATACCACATACTTACAATATTTTTTGTAATGCCTGTTGTGAAAATTCGATTTGAGATTGAAATTAAATTCAAATAAGAAATAGTATTCAGTGAATACCGTTACGAATTGACGTTTTGTTTCGCATGAATTTCGTATTGACGTTTTGTCTCGCATGAATTTTGTTTAAGTTCGTTACAAAGCTGAAACTTCAAGTCAAACGAATATAACGCGAGCAGTATTGAAATTGCAAATATAATCAGTTTTAAAATGTGAGTCAGTGATATTAATTGCAAATATTAATTGTAATGGTTCTAAATTGTGAACCTGTGTGTGTTAATAATTTTTGTGAGTACGGAAGAGTCGGGAAGAG
The DNA here is from genome assembly GCA_030770225.1 of Temnothorax unifasciatus. Taxonomy (NCBI): domain Eukaryota; kingdom Metazoa; phylum Arthropoda; class Insecta; order Hymenoptera; family Formicidae; genus Temnothorax; species Temnothorax unifasciatus. The sequence continues at coordinate 68,623 of JASTWK010000297.1, forward strand.
CGGAGATTGGGAATGTGAAGGAAAGCACGCGAGCGAGCAACGCACGCAATATTTTGAAATAGATAAGTAAAACGTCGTTTTCCGTAAATAACATATACTTACAATATTTTTTGTAATGCCTGTTGCGAAAGTTCGATTGAACGTGAGGGAAAGCACGCGAGCGAACAACGTAATATTTTGAAATAGATAAGTAATTACAATTTTTTAGGGAACGATTTTTCTTCTAAATTTGAATTATCAATTTTATCTCTCTTAAAGGATTATATCTTATAGAATAAAATCTTAAAAAAATAATTTTAGAATGCCTCCAAAAAAGAGAAAATCTATTGGACAAATCAGTTTAAAATTTAAGAAAATTAAATTATTAAGAGAAGCAGAGACGACTCAACAGCGTAAAGCCCGACTTGAGGAAAATCGAAAAAGAAATGCCGAGTCGAGGGCATCGGAGACGACTCAACAGCGTGAAGCCCGACTTGAGGAAAATCGAAAAAGAAATGCCGAGTCGAGGGCAGCGGAGACGACTCAACAGCTTGAAGCCCGACTTGAAAAAAATCGAAAAAGAAATGCCGAGTCGAGGGCAGCGGAGACGATTCAACAGCTTGAAGCCCGACTTGAAGAAAATCGAAAAAGAAATGCCGAGTCGAGAGCAGAGGAGACGACTCAATAGCATATAATATCCACTTTAACGTAAACATATCTTATTATTTAAAAAAAAATAGAAACTGCTCTGAGTAGTTAACAAAAAAATATTATATAAAAGTAAACATTTCTGATTAAAGAACGTATCGAAGTTACTACATTAGCAAAAAATAAACATACTTCACAAGAATATTTCATATAATATCCACTTTAAGGGGTAATATCACCTTGTGTTCACTAAAAGTAGGGTCATTTTTTTGAATTTATTATAAAAAAATAAAAAGATTTATTAATATTCGGGTTTTTACATATAAAAGTACAAGTCTCAAGGTACATACAAAAATTTTTCACAATTTTATAATATCATAAAAATATTAATTGAGTGAATAAACATTTCTTAAGAAACTAAGAGCCTTAATTTAATCTAAACATTTATCATAAGTGATTTAATACTGCTTTCAAGAAATAAACTCACCGGTTTCATGATAATATCCACTCGAATCTACTGCAATCACGATGATGCAGTTCTTTTCTTCACTTCGACTGTCCTCAGAATATTTTAAATTGCAATGCCTAACGTCTATAACATAACCTCGTGACAAATATTTTCATGTGACTAAGGCTGCATTCCGAAATTCACTGCCAGTACTGAAACGTGAACTGTAGTACATAATATAGAACCTATAGAACAATCATAACTTTTCGGAATAAATATCTACTTACTATGAATAGCAAACAAAAGTTTTGTCCTTGAAACAATATTTTAATTTTTCCCAGCACGAAATTGTAACTTCGATACACTGTATATAGGACACAACGTACCCCAAGGAGAACAGAAAGTCAAGAAAAAATCAAAATGACGTCAAAATGACGAAAAAATGATTGCAAACAGTCATTTTTTGATCATGACGAAAAATTGATTAAATTATGATTTTGAAATTTAATGTTATTTTAAATGTTTTGCAATAATTTACACTTAGATTGTTTCCGATATTCATAATTACACATTAGTACTTAAACTTTATAGTATACGCACATAAAATCTTTTTTTTAATAAAAATGACACCATCATGATAAGAATATGACTTTTCGTGATGCCGAACCATTTTGCAGCGTGTGCGCGCTATTTTTGCGCAGCTCTTTGCGTTCTTGTATCTCTCTCACTCCAGCACAGCGGCACGGCGAGTCCACGTGGGTCATTATAACGCAGCTCTGCGCGCAGTTCACGTACGTTAATTGTGTCCTATATACAGTGTATTGAAGTTACAATTTCGTCCGGGGAAAAATTAAAATATTGTTTCAAGGACAAAACTTTTGTTTGCTATTCATAGTAAGTAGATATTTATTCCGAAAAGTTATGACTGTTCTATCCCACTCGGCATGTAATATTTCAGAAATATTTCTGCAAAATTTCATTTGAAATATTACACCTTTCAGCAATATTTCAGAAATATTTCACGACGATTTCTGCAACATTTCTGCAATGTTTCAATCGGCACTATTATTTCAAATGCAACTTTGCTGAAAGATTTCGGCAATATTTCGGTAATATTACTGAAATATTTCTGAAACATATCTACGAAATATTTTTGAAACATATCTACGTAATATTGCAGAAACACTTCAGAGATATTTCAGGTACATTTCATCCGAAAAATTGCAGATACATTTCAAAAATATGCAATATACAGAGTATCCTAAAACTACCGCTATTCCTCTTAATGACAGATTCTTTAGAACATTTCAAGATAAAAATTCTAATACAAAAATGTCAAGGCTACAGTAGTTTTTGAGAATGGGAATTCCCATTTAAAAACTATTGTAGCCTCGACATTTTTGTATTAGGATTTTTGTCTTGAAATGTTCTAAGGAATCTACCATTAAAAGGAATAGCGGTAGTTTTAGGACATCCTATATATTGTTTATTACCAGATATTTACATTATCATAAAAATATGTAAAAAAATCGAACACTTCCATTTTGTTATGGTTTTCTAAAATTCTTTAATTTTGTTTAATAACAAAATGTTTCCTTACAAAAGAAAAAGAAAATATTAAATAATCTCAGTTATCATATGTATTATGACAAAAAATTAAATTATTAAATTATTAAAAATTAAAATGATGTTATCATTTTTTACTAACTAAGTATAGCGAATGTTATGTCAATTTTGCATGGTTTTTTATGATATGTATTTAATCCTATATATAACTGGAGATAATAAAATATATTATATATATAATTTGATCTTGGATAGTCATTTAAAGGTCACGTGAAGGTTACCTTCAATTTTTCTTAATGGCACACTATTTTTTATTACATATTCTTGTCGAGACGTTTTCAAAACATTATAATTATAAAGCTCTTTTGTTGAGAATTTTTTGATATTTTAAATTTTGTTATGATATTTTATAATTTATAAAATTTAGAAAAGAATATGAAATATCTCGTAGAGTATTCACTTTTTGATGACTTTACTTTACTTTAATTTATACATAGAATAATGAAAAAATCGAATAATAATATTAATTTTTACATTTACAATTTTTCCAAACTAAGTGCGCCCACAAAATGCAATCAAATTTTTTAAAATAAATTTTTCTATTTTTTTTATTTTTTAACAACATTCGATTTCTTTCATTATTTTATGTATAAAAATATCAAGATAAAGTCAACGAAAAGTTAATATATACTTTACGAGATATTTCATATATTATTTAAGAATGCCATATGACAAAATTTGAAGAAAATTCTTAATAAAAGAGAAAAAATGCAATAAAATGCAATAATTATATAACAATATAATTTTTTATAAGTTTTAGTCTGTCAGCAACTTTTCGGAAATATTACAAATGCAATGTGAAACATTCCGTTGCATGTGAAACATTCAAAAATATAACGTGTGCAATGTAAACGTAAATAATACTTTTATCATGTATCAGAAATGTTTCTAAATCATTGCATCTGCAATATTTCTTGTGCAATATTGTAGAAATTCACTGCTTGCAATTAAATTTTTCATTACCTACGCAATCTTTCAGAAATTTTTCAGAAATATGTTAAATGCAATGTTGCGTTTAATATGTTACAGAAATATTATTCGTGCAAAGTAAACGTAATATTACTTTTAAAATGTTTCAGAAATATTTCTGAAATATTGCATCTGCTACATTTTTTTGCAATATTATAGAAACTTACAAATATTGTAAATAACTTTCTGAAAGATTTCAGAAATATTGTTAATGCAATATTATATAAAACATGATGCAGGTACATTTCTGAAATATTTCAGATGCATAGTTACAAATGAAATGTTAATGAAATATTTCTGCACCATTTCCGAATATTTCAATATTTCAGCAACATAACATGCCGAGTGGGATAGGTTATGTACTACAGTTCACGTTTCAGTACTGGCAGTAAATTTCGGAATGCAGCCTTAGTCACATAAAAATATTTGTCACGAGGTTATGTTATAGACGTTGGGCATTGCAATTTAAAATATTCTGAGGACATTCGAAGTGAAGAAAAGAACTGCATCATCGTGATTGCAGTAGATCCGAGTGGATATTATGATGAAACCGGTGAGTTTATTTCTTGAAAGCAGTATTAAATCACTTATGATAAATGTTTAGATTAAATTAAGGCTCTTAGTTTCTTAAGAAATGTATATTCACTCAATTAATATTTTTATGATATCATAAAATTGTGAAAAAAATTTTTATGTTCCTTAAGACTTGTACTTTTATATGTAAAAACCCAAATATTAATAAATCTTTTCATTTTTTAATAATAAATTCAGAAAAATGACCTTACTTTTAGTGAACACAAAGTGATATTACCCCTTAAAGTGGATATTATATGAAATATTCTTGTGAAATATGTTTATTTTTTGCTAATGTAGTAACTTTTTTGATACGTTCTAAATTTAAGACATAGGTTTTGACTATATATTATATAAAAATATATTATTAATCTCACACATTTCTACATTAAATAAAAACTGCTGTTTCGTTTCGAAGGACCAGAGACTCCTCTGCGTCGGAAGTCAGATTTGTCTCGACGCGGTGTAACGTAGGGAGGTTCGCGCTCCGTAGGAGGTGCGCGGTAGGATCGTCGGATCGTCGAGCAGGCAATGTCAATAGATTCGAAACTTGTTATTGTACTGTGAGAATGTCTTTATTGATCATGGTGTCACACACAGGTTCTCACGTGAACACCACATGACTAGCACTCGTTGTACAAATGGCCGTGTCGGACGGTAACGAGGTAGCCTGAATCGAAACGTGGCTGATACAATGCACGGCGCACGAGGCGCTCACAGAAAGTGATCGCGGAAGATCTTGAACGCGGTGACTAATTTCTCTCGCGATGGAGGACGACCGATACGGCGCAGATCACTCGCAGTCGGCGAGATTGCATCGAACTCGCGCGAAGGGTGACGGCCGAACGCGGTGCGGATCGCTCGCAGTCGGCGAGATCGAAATGCGGTGGAACACTCGCGAGGGGTGACGGCTAAACAGCGCAGATCACGCGCTACCCGCGAGGTTGCGAAGAATTGAACTCTCGCGAGGGGTGACGGCCGAACGCGGCGCAGATCACTCGCTACTCGCGAGATTGCGGAGAATTAACACTCGCGAGGGGTGACGGCTAAACAGCGCAGATCACCCGCTGCCCGCGAGGTTGCGGAAATTAACACTCGCGAGGGGTGACGGCCGAACGCGGCGCGGATCACTCGCTACCCGCGAGGTTGCGGAGAATTAACACTCGCGAGGGGTGACGGCTAAACAGCGCAGATCACCCGCTGCCCGCGAGGTTGCGGAAATTAACACTCGCGAGGGGTGACGGCCGAACGCGGCGCGGATCACTCGCTACCCGCGAGGTTGCGGAGAATTAACACTCGCGAGGGGTGACGGCTAAACAGCGCAGATCACCCGCTGCCCGCGAGGTTGCGGAAATTAACACTCGCGAGGGGTGACGGCCGAACGCGGCGCGGATCACTCGCTACCCGCGAGGTTGCGGAGAATTAACACTCGCGAGGGGTGACGGCTAAACAGCGCAGATCACCCGCTGCCCGCGAGGTTGCGGAGAATTGAACTCTCGCGAGGGGTGACGGCCGAACGCGGCGCAGATCACTCGCTCCCGCGAGATTGCGGAATTGAACACTCGCGAGGGGTGACGGCTAAACAGCGCAGATCACTCGCAGCTCGCGAGAATTATCTTTTACGGAGGGCGTCTAAAATGCGCCTCACAATACCGTCCGGTGTGAAACGACGGATGAATGGAGTCGGCTCGGTGAATTACGCTTTCCTGCGGCGATCGAATGTTCTGGCAACACGCGGGATAGCGGGCTCATGGCGGATATCTTGTCGCGACGCGAACGGAGAATCTTGACGCGGCACGAGCGCGAATCTCGTGTCGACGCGAACGGAAATCTTGACACGGTGCGAGCGGATGTCTTGTCGACTCGAACGGAGAATCTTGACGCGGTACGAACGGAGAATCTTGTCGCGAAGCCCACTATCCGATTTCACGACTTATACGCGCACGTGTCTTTCACCGGCCGGCTCCAGATCGACTCTCTTCTCGTTTTCGGCGGCGCCGCGACGCGAGGATGAAGAACCATGCCAATCGATATCGATAGATGTGCGAGTCGTTATGCGAAATCTCGCGCAATTTGATTGGTCGCGAAGCGCTCCTGGACTTTCGCACGCGGCCGATAAGAACGGGATCGCGGTAGCGTGTCCTCATCCGTCGCGAAGGGCTCGCCGTGCGCGTGAGCTCGCCCAATCCGGAACAACTGCATTTTTGAAATCAAGAGACACGGTAGTGTCTCGCGCCAAGTACACGCGGAGCGAGACCAACCGTGACTCTTTTACGCGACGCGACGATTTGCAAGTACTCGAGATGTTGAGATCTCGATAACGAGTGAACGGATCAAGTTCTAAATAGGCTTGATCGATAGCTTGGGGTCGATTTGGGGGGGGGGGGGGGTCAGTTCTTTTCATTTTTCCGCTACGTGCCCTACGAGCGGAGATATTGCGAGCAAAAGTCGAAATGTGAAAATTTTATATTAAGATACTCCTACTGACGCCGATATATATCACGCGATCATATCACGTGATCAGAGAAAACGTCACTTTCACTTTTTCGCCACTGGCGGTGGCGGTGCTAGTATCGCCAGTTTCGATATTGTGTGCGCATTATTATCGATCTAGTAGGTAAATTATAGGTCGATAGACTTATCGGTCAGGAGGAAGATTTTTATATTTAAGTAAATTAGGTACCGTGTCTCTTGATCAAATAATCTTGATAATAAATAATATTATTATAATATTATTATATATGTATTATTATTATCAACCCAGCGAATAAATCCATCGAGTCGATATACAGGTTACCGACGACGAGGTCCAGATAGTGCGCTCCGTAGTTTTCGGTGTCTAGGTGTATTAATACTTTGAATTCGATGTCTACGTGTCTCAGGTTGTCGACGACGAGGTCCAGATAGTGCGCTCCGTAGTTTTCGGTGTCTAGGTGTATTAATACTTTGAATTCGATGTCTACGTGTCCCAGGTTGCCGATGACGACGTCCAGATAATGCGCTCCGTAGTTTTCGGTATCTAGGTGTATTAATACCTTGAATTCGATGTCTACGTGTCCCAGATTGCCGACAACGAGGTCCAGATAGTGCGCTTCGTAGTTTTCGGTGTCTAGGTGTATTAATACTTTGAATTCGATGTCTACGTGTCCCAGGTTGCCGATGACGAGGTCCAGATAGTGCGCTCCGTAGTTTTCGACGTCTAGGTGTATTAATACTTTGAATTTGATGTCTGCGTATCCCAGGTTGCTGATGACGAGGTCCAGATAGTGCGCTCTGTAGTTTTCGACGTCTAGGTGTATTAATACTTTGAATTCGATGTCTACGTGTCCCAGGTTGCCGACGACGAGGTCCAGATAGTGCGCTTCGTAGTTTTCGGTGTCTAGGTGTATTAATACTTTGAATTCGATGTCTACGTGTCCCAGGTTGCCGATGACGACGTCCAGATAATGCGCTCCGTAGTTTTCGGTATCTAGGTGTATTAATACCTTGAATTCAATGTCTACGTGTCCCAGGTTGCCGACAACGAGGTCCAGATAGTGCGCTCCGTAGTTTTCGACGTCTAGGTGTATTAATACTTTGAATTTGATGTCTGCGTATCCCAGGTTGCCGATGACGATGTCCAGATAATGCGCTTCGTAGTTTTCGGTGTCTAGGTGTATTAATACCTTGAATTCGATGTCTACGTGTCCCAGGTTGCCGATGACGACGTCCAGATAGTGCGCTCCGTAGTTTTCGGTGTCTAGGTGTATTAATACCTTGAATTCGATGTCTACGTGTCCCAGGTTGCCGATGATGACGTCCAGATAATGCGCTCCGTAGTTTTCGGTGTCTAGGTGTATTAATACTTTGAATTCGATGTCTACGTGTCCCAGGTTGCCGACGACAAAAAACTATAGCGCGAACTTGACGCGGGACACTATCGTGTTATAGGTTATGTATGTGACTGTGACAGCGCGCTAAACGCACTGTCTGCACTGCGCGCAGTACACACACACGTATACATCGAAACTGGCGATTTTAGCAGCACCGCCAGTGTCGAAAAAGTGAAAAGAACACGATTCCAGCCAATGAAATGATAGCATGGCATGAGTGATGAGTAGACGACGTATCTTAATAAAAAAAATTTCACATTTGGACTTTGCGTCGCAATATCTCCGCTCGTAGGGCACGTAGCGGAATATTATAAGAGCAAAATTTCCGAGAGAAGCAACGTGTTGGAGAGAAGCCACGTGTTGAAGATTACGGTTCATTAAAAAGCTACAAATACTATTGATTTCTTATATTAGAAGATAAGTTATATTAGAAGATAAGTTATAAAGTTAAATCGTTGTATTAACAAAGATTTGTGCGTAAAAATCGAGTTTATGTAAAGAAACATAGATATCAAGGATGATACTACGTCTTAAATTTAAACGAAATTAAGAAAACAAAGGTAAGAAAAAAAGGTAAATTTTATTTTTTAAAAAGGTAAAAAAAGGCGCCAAGTACACGCATGGTTACCTCGGAAAAACTAAGTAGTAGTATTATTAATTTTAAATTAATAAAATCCAAGTGGTACTTAATGTGTTTATATTATTAGCATTATTCAAGCTAGATTACGATTATGTCTTGTATCGCAAAATATATACGGCTTATAGAGCTTTACAATCTGTACATACTGTTTGTAAGATAAAGATATACTGTTTCTAAGATGCGTAACACTACAAAACGCATGATATCAGTACAAAATTATCTTTTTCAAAAAGGTTTATTATAATTTTGTTAAAAAGAATTAAAGCTTGGGTTGGTTATTAATAACTTCAGATTAATTATTAAAAACTTCAGATTAAGATGCGTAACACTACAAAAAGGCGTGATATCTGTACAAAATTACCTTTTTAAAAAAAAAGGTAAAAAAAGGCGCCAAGTACACGCATAGTAGTGTATATGTATTATGTTGTTACCTCGAAAAAAACAAAGTGGTAGTATTATACCTCCAAATAGCTTTACCCTGTACATACTGTTTATAAAATGCGTAATACTACAAAAAGGCGTGATATCCGTACAAAATTACCTTTCTTAAAAAAAAGGTAAAAAAAGGCGCCAAGTACACGCATAGTAGTGTATATGTTGTTACCTCGAAAAAAAAAGAAAGTGGTAGTATTATACTTCGAAAAAACCTAAGTAACAAGTGGTAGACGTAATTTTTGTATCTCGAAAAATCTCGAAAAAATCTAAGCACTAGTATTTTTATTTCCAAAAAATTATAACCGACGTGATACACATCACAAAATTATGTTACCTTATCAAAAAAGAGTCGCGCTTTAAGTGATCTATTACAATTACAAAAAAGAAATGATATCTCTGTAAATTACAGCGCCAATTACAGAGAGAACATATATATTGCCTCAAAAAATAATTGTTGCACTACTTTGAAAAATCTTTACATTGTGTTAATTAGAAAAAGAATGTATGATAACAATTTTATAAGATTAAAAAATTTTATTTAAATTTAACAAGGGAATACAAGATATTTAAATACAAAGTTTACATGTGTATTTTTTAGTGGTCACAAAGAATTACAGAGGTAACAGTACAAAATAAAAATATTTTATTAAAATATTTAATCCAACGAGAGAATACAAGGTATTTAAATACAAAGTTTATATATCTTTTTTTCAATAGAATAAAAGATTTAATCACAAAGAATTACAGAAGTAACAGTACAAAATAAAAATATTTTATTAAAATACATAAATTTTTCTTGTAAAAAAACTTGGCGCTGCTAGACCTCGAAATTGTAAATAAATAAATAAACTTATCCCGTACTTAATTACAAGCCGCATTATTCGCCGTCGTCACACACACCCATATCACTCGCTCGCACATACACACCACGCTGATAATCATTTACTTTACTTCTGTCGCATTCTTCTCTGAATTATTTTTATTTATTGTCCTTATTTATTTACAATTTCGAGGTCTAGCAGCGCCAAGTTTTTTTACAAGAAAAATTTATGTATTTTAATAAAATATTTTTATTTTGTACTGTTACCTCTGTAATTCTTTGTGATTAAATCTTTTATTCTATTGAAAAAAACATATATAAACTTTGTATTTAAATACTTTGTATTCTCTCGTTGGATTAAATATTTTAATAAAATATTTTTATTTTGTACTGTTACCTCTGTAATTCTTTGTTACCACTAAAAAATACACATGTAAACTTTGTATTTAAATATCTTGTATTCCCTTGTTAAATTTAAATAAAATTTTTTAATCTTATAAAATTGTTATCATACATTCTTTTTCTAATTAACACAATGTAAAGATTTTTCAAAGTAGTGCAACAATTATTTTTTGAGGCAATATATATGTTCTCTCTGTAATTGGCGCTGTAATTTACAGAGATATCATTTCTTTTTTGTAATTGTAATAGATCACTTAAAGCGCGACTCTTTTTTGATAAGGTAACATAATTTTGTGATGTGTATCACTTCGGTTATAATTTTTTGGAAATAAAAATACTAGTGCTTAGATTTTTTCGAGATTTTTCGAGATACAAAGATTACGTCTACCACTTGTTACTTAGGTTTTTTCGAGATATAATACTACCACTTTCTTTTTTTTTCGAGGTAACAACATATACACTACTATGCGTGTACTTGGCGCCTTTTTTTACCTTTTTTTTAAGAAAGGTAATTTTGTACGGATATCACGCCTTTTTGCAGTATTACGCATTTTATAAACAGTATGTACAGGGTAAAGCTATTTGGAGGTATAATACTACCACTTTGTTTTTTTCGAGGTAACAACATAATACATATACACTACTATGCGTGTACTTGGCGCCTTTTTTACCTTTTTTTTTAAAAAGGTAATAATTTATTAATTAATTTATTAAATCCTTATAGAAAAGTATTAAGCCCATCGCACATGAAATTGCATAGGCTGCATATGCAAAGCATGAGACCGCTGGACCAATAAGCATCTTATGTAAATCAATATGGCGTCTTAAGGCCATCGCACACAAAATGCATAGAACATAGACATAACATAGCATAAGCATAAGAAAAATACGCAATCTACACAAGTACGCATAGCTAGAGTCCTACATACTCTGCGCATAGCATAACTTCACTCCAATCAGAGACTGAAGAAGAACATACTCCTAACCTAAATATTATTGACATTTGTCAAAAATGAGAGAAGTACGCACAATAGAACACATATTAGGAAGAGTATAAAGAATAATATTAAGAATTGAAAATACAAATAATAATTAAACGTAACGCATAATGGAAATAATAAAATATAAGATAAATATAGGAAGATAAAGATAGAAACATTCCTTATTACAGGAATATTTCTGTATTTATATAGCATAATATTTAATATTTATTCTTATTCTTAATATATGCTTTATTGTGTGAAGGGCCTTTTGTATTAAATAACTGGAACTTCCAGTTGGAGATGCGGCGATAGTCTAAGTTGTTACCAAAGAGAAATAAGTTAAATCGGCCAGGACAGCGCTTTCCTCAAATATTGTTTAATATAATGGACACGGATGACACGGACGATTATATCGCACTTATTGCAGTAATAGCGTGTTATAAAATTTTACGAAAACGTAAACGGCCCGGAATAATAATAAACGATTATGGGTACGACCGATATATGCGGCTCGACCACAATTTGGTGATTTCGAACATCTCTTTCAAGAGCTAAAAGAAGATCCAGTAATGTTCTTCAAATATACTCGAATGAATGTCTTTACTTTTTATAAATTAATAGATCTATTGCGACCTCACGTACAAAAGAACAATTGGAGAGCATTGCCAGCAGAACAACGGATTCTTATTATGCTCAGGTATTTGTAAATCTTTACTGTAGATATTGGTTTATCATTACAGTAAATGTTGGTTCTGCTACATAATTTTGTTTCATTCCAGATATCTTGCGACAGGTGATCAAATATCTTCAATTGCCTTTGCGCATAGAATAGGAGAATCGACTGCTTACAACATTATTAAAGAAACATGCAGAATAACAGTCAAAGTTTTAAGCCTCATATATTTAAAGTCGCCTACAGAAGAAAAATGGAAAGAAATAGTTGCTGGATTCTTAAATCGTTGGAATTTCTCTAATTGTCTTGGAGCAATCGACGGGAAACATTTCACCATCAAAGCACCACCAAATTCCGGTAGCCTGTACTTTAATTATAAGAAGTTTTTCAGTATTGTATTATTAGCTGCATGCGATGATCAGTATAAATTTACAATAGTAGACTGTGGCGCGTATGGTAGTGCAAGTGATGGCGGTATATTCGCACAATCTGATTTTGGGAAATGCTTAAATAATGATGATCTTAATATACCCGTCGAAAATTCTAAGTTACCCTTATCTGATATAGAAATGCCTCATTATTTCGTAGCTGATGAGGCATTTCCATTATCCAAACAAATAATGCGGCCTTATCCTGGGCATTTTCTAAGTGAGGCAAAATCTATATTTAATTATCGATTATCTAGAGCCAGACGTGTTATTGAAAATACGTTTGGTATTCTTGTCTCAAGATGGAAAGTTTTTCAACACTGCATCTGTATGAATCCTGAGCATGTAGATGTAATAATTATGGCGGCAGTAAATTTGCATAATTTTTTAATGACGCAAAATAATAGTGCCCCTAATGTAGAAAAAATTTACTGTCCTCCGAATTATGTTGACAATGAAAATAATATAGGACATGTTATACAAGGTGAATGGAGAATAGGTTTAGATAATGCAACTAATTTGCGACCTACTAATGTACGTAGAGCAGTAACACATGCTTACCTTCAAAGGGATACTCTTTGTGAATATTTGTCATCAGCACAAGGTGCAGTGCCATGGCAAATTGATTATATTCGTAGAGGACGCAACAGGGATATGTCATAAAAATGTATAATCAACTTGTTTTATAAACGTAATTTTATTTTATAAATGTATAATAAAACCTTTTGTATTACAAATTATATAGTATTTTCATTATCTGCCCTTTTATTTTAGTTTTTTCAGGTTCTGCGATTTTTTTCAATTGGCATGCAACAGTTTTACCAAAAATGTCTTCTTCATCTAATTGTAAGACTTCAGAAGATATTGTACTTTGGTTCTTTTTTTCGAAATGAGTTGTTACCGCTGAAGTTAATTTTACAAAAGAATCATCTATTTCATCATCTGCTGTGGATTTGCGTTTAACTTTCTTTGCTAATTTTGTCGGTATATTTGATAAGGAAGAGTGTACAGACATTGCTGCAGAGTTCGCTATCTTTGAAGGAGAGTCAACGAGCAATGATGAAGGTAATGTGTTTTTACATTGGGTCGGTGAAACTATTTCTCTATTAGGTGATACTATTTTTAAATTTGTGACAGGTAAAACTTCTTTCTGTTTTAATGTTTGTGAAAATTCCACTGGAGAGACTGTTTCTTTGTCACTATATAATTCATCTGGGCTACGCAGTGCAGAAAACTCATTGTTGCTGTCTAATGATGTTTCTGAAGAAGATAATGTTAAATGTGTTAATATTGATTCATATACAGTATTTTTATAATACAATTCTAAATGTTTAACTGTACTTGTTTCCTCTGCAGATATAGGATTTATAGTGCATGTTTTACGTTGGTTACATATGTTTTTCTGAGAAGCAGGAATATCAATGTTATGTGAACGGGATAGAAAGTCAGAAGCACGGGAATGTATTGAGGAACTGCGAGAAATTTCCATTGGTGGTGTAAATCTAGTTTTTAACATGTTTTCAGGTGATTTCTTGATTGTATCATACTCGTTGTGAGTGGATCTAATATTCTTTGATACCTATTTGAGGAACCTACAATTTAAATTATATTTAAAATAATAACACAATATTTTCCAAATTAATAAAATTAATAGCTGTTTATTAACTAAAGTCACCTGATTTTTCTGTTAATACACTCGTCCTGATCGGACTTGATTGTTTGGTAGTCGAACGTGATATATTTGTATTGGAAGGTATCGCTAGGAACGCTCGGAGATGCGGCAAGACGGGCAGTAAATAAAGTTCTGTTCTGTTATACACACTAAATAGTTTATTCTATATGTATTACACTCTGTAACCGATCACGTCTGAGAGCTCGTCTGCACACGAAGGTGGTCGTAACTCAAGTGGCGCACGCAGCGACCGCATCGCGCGCGTGGCGCTCCAAGGTGCGCGTCACACCGGCGCTGCCCTCTCAAATTGGCGGGAGCACATCGCTCGTTCAAAGCTCATCTTATCACACTCCCTCCCTTTGTGCGAGCGATCCATCTTTCTCTAATTTTCTTCTTTATCTGAAACACATCAAAAGTCAGTTATCGAATAAAGTTAATCTCTAATTTTGTTCAAACTCTACATTCATTATATTATCTCTTAGATATGCAAATGCTTCTAAAGGTAAGGGTTTTGTCATAATGTCTGCCAAGTTGTCTTTGGTCTCAATCCATTCGACTTTCACCTTCCCTTGATCAACACACTGTTTGATAAAATCTCCATGAGTGTCAGCCATATGTTTTCTGTTTCCAGTTACTTCTCTTTCTCTTAAGTTTTTCTCTATTTCCTCTAAGTTGTCATCAAACATTTTAAGTTTGTGACTTCCATCCTTCTTAGTGCAGTTTCCTGCTGCTCTGTTGTCACACCAGATTGTTACAGGCAAGAATGTTTTTCCAACCACATACCTGAGCGACTTGTCTAATGAGATTACTTCTTGACAGGCCTCACTCATTGCTAGATACTCTGCTTGACAGGTAGAGAGTGTAACATATGTCTGTTTATGACTTCTCCATGCTATCACATCTCCAAATAATTTGATTATATATCCTCCAGTAGATGTAGAATCAATGCAATCTCTAAAACTAGCATCTGTCAGTGACTCTAGATTATCTGTTTTACCTCTAAATATCAATCCTCTATTTGCAGTTCCTCTAAGATATCTGAAGACTCTTTTGACATCTTGCCAGTCTTCTTCAGTGGGCTCTAGTTGTCTTCTTGCTAAATAATTCACTGCAAAGGCTATATCAGGTCGTGTGGCATTTGCCAGATACATCAAGCTTCCTATAGCTTCTCTATAAGGTACTCTTTTAATTTCTTCTCTACTACTCTTTTCTTCTAATTTACTCTTTTTGTTTTTGTTGCTTACTTTTCTGGTGACCATAGGAGTGCTCTGAGGCTTGCATTCATTCATATGAAACTTTTCTAATATGCTCTCAGTATATCGCGTCTGATGAATATACATATATTTTTCTTCTTTGTTTCGCTCTATTGTTATTCCTAGAAAATTCTTGGGTTCTCCAAGATCCTTCGTCTCAAACGTTTCACTCAACTTCTTTTTGATTTCCTCTAATTTCTCCTGGTCATTACTTGCAACTAACATATCATCTACGTAAAGCAGTACAATCACTATTTTGCCTTCTTTCCTCCACGTGAACAGACATGGCTCATGTAGATCGTTCTCTAATCCAAGTTTCTTAGCCTCTTCTGAAAATCTCTTATTCCATCTTTTCGGACTTATTTTCAATCCGTACAAAGCTCTATTCAATTTACACACCTTAGTCTTCTTGGTGTTTTCATCTACTTCTACTCCGTCTGGAATTTCCATATATAATTCTTCTTCTATGGTTCCATTCAGGAATGCAGTTTTCACATCTAGTTGGCAGGTATATAAATTATACTTGTTTATTATTGCCAATATGGATCTAACCAAAGACAATCTCGAAACCGGTGCATATGTCTCTTTCAGATCATACACATTTTTGTCTTTACATCCTCTTATCACCAGTCTCGCTTTATATCTGGTTGATCCATCTGCTTCTAATTTCTTCTTAAATACCCATCTTGAATCTATTATGTTGGGTCGTTTTCCATCTAATTTCTCTAACGGTCTATCGACAAGTTCCCACACTTGATTAGCATACATAGATTCAAGTTCCTCTTTGACTGCAATTTTCCAGTTCTCTCTTTCGTTACTTGACATAGCTTCTTCATAAGTAACAGGCTCTCTATTCAACGATGCCATCAGACATTGGTGTAGTTCATCTTCATTCTCTATATTCCGTTGAATGTTTTTCACATTAGTGTAATTAGCAAAACTAACGTCTTCTATTATTCTCCGCACATCAGTGTCTCCATCATCTTCTAGTTTTCTTTTGGTTTTACTTCTAGTCATCGGAGTTTCACTTTCCTTTCGTGCGACCTTCTGCTTTGGTTCATCTAGTTGTGTTGTTTGTTTTCTCGGTCTACCTCTTTTCCTTTTCTCAGGAATCTCTAGTTTTTGTTCTCCCTTTTCCTCATCTTCTACGAATTCTTTCATCCAGTTTTTATCTGAGTCTTTTTCTTCTTCTGTTTGACTGTTTTGGTATACATTTTTATATGTTACCTTTTCATTAAATCGAATGTGTCGGGACTCTATAAATTTTCTTGTGCTTGGATGCCAGATTATATATCCAGTGTCAGTATATCCTACCAACACACCTCTAATAGCTCTCTTGTCAAATTTCGCTGTAGGCTTTGGTACTCTTGCATATCCAATGCATCCAAATCTCTTTATTTGCTCGAAATGACAGCTTGTTTCTGATGAGAACTTCTTCAACGGGATCTCGTATTCTATAGTTTTGTGTGGAGATCTGTTGTACGCATGCACAGCAGCGTCAACTGCTAACTCCCACATGCTCTTTGGTAATCCCGAGTCAAACATATATGCTCTTACTTTTTCTTGCAACGTTCTGTTGAACCTTTCTGCAACTCCATTATGTTCCGGAGTGTACGGTGGTGCATATATGGCTTCTATCTTTTCTCTTTCTAATACTTCTTTAAAAGCACCTCCCGTAAATTCCTTGCCTTGATCTGACTTCACATAGCATAGCTTTTCTTCTTTTCCTAGTAGATTTCTGGCAGATATTAAATATTTCTCTAGAGCCTCTCCCGATTCATCTTTCGTCTTCAGAGAGTAGGCTTTTGCCAATCTAGAATAGTCGTCTATAAAGGTTATTATAAACCTTTTTCGTCCTGGATAGGATGTGGGTTTTATTGGACCCATGATGTCCGTATGTATTACCTGCAATGGTCTCTGTGCTCTACTTCTATTTTCTTTAAACGGCAGTTTTGCCATTTTTGCCATTATACAGACTTCACACTCTAATATGGAATTATCAAACTTAACCTTCTCTAATCTCTTTTCTACTTTTTGTAGCTGTCTTAAATAGTTTAACGACGCATGACCTAATCTAACATGCCATAACATTGCCTCATTTATTTTCTCTAGCTTCTTTACTTTTTCAATTACTGAGCTTTCACACATTTCTTCTATATTCTCTAAAGTTTGTATATCCTCTAACTTAATGATTTGATCAGGTTCAGCATTATTGTGTTCTATATTTTCGTTCACATTTGTGAGCTCTCCTTCATTCTCCCTCCCAATCGCAGAGCCAACATTGTCCCTTTTATCTAATTCTCCCTCCGAAATTGATGACTCATTGCTCTGTATGTTTGCCTGCGATTGTTCAGGAAGCTCACTATGTGAAACTATCTCTGCTTTACATCTGTATACAGTGCATTCTACATTGTCATTGTCCTCTATATTATTATTTTTAACTTCAAATTGTATAATCCAATTTGGTTTTTCATAGATTCCTTCAAAAACTGTTTTATTTGTGAGTTTATTATAAACTTTAAACACTTTATCATCTAAATAAATACTGAACCCTGCATCAGCCAACTTTCTCAAAGATAATAAATTTTCGGATACTTCCTTTGTTGCAATTACTTTTGTTAATTTAAGACTTTCTTTTCATTTGTTAACAACAAAAGATCTCCTTTACCGTCTATCGAAATGTCTGCAAGCTCATTCTTATTTGCACATTTAATTACTTTATTATTACATTTTTCAAAATTTGATAAAATTATGTTCTTATTTACAATGTGATCCGTAGCGCCCGAATCTACAATAAAATTGACTATCTCTTTTGCTCTATCTCTATCTTCTATTAATTTAACCCAACTTAATTTACCTTCTTTCGGTTTTGCTTCAATTGCTGTTTTCGTATGTACTGGTTTTTTGGCTGGTTGTATTTTGGTTATTTTCCCTTTATTATCTACTCTCTTCGTACCTCTTTGCGCAAATCTACCCTTTTTCTTTATATTTTTATTAACGGTTTTATTTGCATACCTCTTTCCTCTAGCTCTGTCCGCCTGGGCCCCGGCACTAGGACATTTATCGCCCTTGTGTCCTCTAATTTCCTGGCAATAGTAACAGAACCAGGATCCAGTCTCTATTAATGGGCAATCTTTCGCCATATGGCCCATTCTGTTGCATCTAAAACATTTGACATCCTCTGCGGTAGCCCTCTGAATCTTGACTTCTGGTTTCTCTAGTTTTCCTCTATCTCTAGTTTCACTCTTAATTTCTGCTTCTAGCTGCATCATAAAAGACTTTATTTCATCTATATTCATTTCTTTAAGATTAGTTTGTCTTCTAATTAAATCTACATTCCTCAGCTCCGGTACATTAGTTGACACAGCCTGATAAAATGCAGATCTAATCTCTTGTTCTGCGAGAGGTACCGCATCTTCGCATGATTCATATTCTCTAATTATTGAATCAAAGCGTTCGCAAAAATCACTCACTTTCTCGTCTTTTCTCATTTTGATTTGATAAAGTCTAGCTCGTACTGATGCATGAGTAACGTTTACTTCACTCTTTTTATAACCTCTTAGTTTCTTCAATATTTCTTTTGGGTCTTTTTCGTGTAAAATCCTCTTATGATAATTTTCATCTAAATGATTGATTATAATGTCTCTAACTAGACTTTTTCTCTTAGCAACTCTTAACTCGGAAAGATTTTCTGGACCTTTAATGTTTGAATCTACTACATCTAATAAATCATTATTCATTAATTCGGATTTCAAATAGTCCATCCAAAGATCAAAGTTGGATTTTTGCGTCAGCTTATATTCTCTTCTAATATGCAACCTTTGATTATTTAGTTCTGTCTCTATAGTGCTTCTAATTGTCTCTAAACTTCTATCTTTTTCGGCGGAACAGACTCTTGATTCATCTAATTTTCTCTTTTTAGGCTCTACTTCTAATTCTTTAACCGTTTGTATATCAAGAGACACGGTAGTGTCTCGCGCCAAGTACGCGCGAAGCGAGACGCACCGTGACTCTATACGCGAACGCACGAGTTGCGAGTATCCGAGATTTTGAGATCTCAATAACGAGTGAACGGATCAAGTTCTAAGTAGGCTTGATCGATAGCTTGGGATCGATATATAAAGAAAAATGTTTTTATTTTTCCGCTACGTGCCCTACGAGCGGAGATATTGTGATGCAAAGTCCAAATGTGGAACATTTATATTTTAAGAAACGTCCACGTCGGACAAAAATGGCGGCTGGTGTGTCACTTTCCCATTTTTGACACAAGAGTGCACTCGTGCACTGTCGCGTGACAGTTTGTACGGTTTGTACGTATACATATACGTGTACGTTCTGCGCTCAGTGCAGATAGTGCGTTCATTCAGCCGGTTCAACGCGCTGTCATACTATTGTTTACGCGAGCGTTACTTCTATAATAACTTACGATAATTTCTTCGCGTAAACGGTGTTTTGTAATAACTGACGATAATTCATTTCGTGTAAACGAGTGAATTATCGTAAGTTACTACAGAAGTAACGCTTGCGTAAACTTGCGTAAACGTCAGTTATAACCTATAAAAAGGATAAGTGTGTGATAGTCGTGACCGTTGCCGCGTCGTGACAGATAGTGAAATATATATAAGTATTGACCGTAGAGAGCTGATGCCGAGGCGATCTTTAAGAAGGAAGGTGTATTTACAAAATTTTACACGTACGTATATGCTGTCTTGCAAAAGTTATCAAACTGTTGCTACGTTTACGCGAGCGTTACTTCTGTAGTAACTTACGATAATTCCTTCGCGTAAACGGGATTTTCGTAAACGTAGTATGTATGTTTACGCGAGCGTTACTTCTGTAGTAACTTACAATAATTCACTCGTTTACGCGGGATGAATTATCATAAGTTACTACAGAAATAAAACGCTCGCGTAAACGTAGTACGTGACAGATAGTGTGTGTGTATTACTTTACTACGTTCATGCGAGTTACTTCTGTAGTAATTTACGATAATTCACTCGTTTACGCGGAGTAAATTATCGTAAGTTACTACAAAATCCTAGAAAATAATTGATATATTAAAAAGTCTATATAAATACAAAGTCAAATAATAGCATAAAAGTATCAACGTAAAGTCATCCAAAAATGAATTTAATACTTTACGAGCTATTTCATATTTTATATTTAAAATATGAAAAAATTTATCTTAGAAGTACAATTAATATATACATATATACGTACATATATGTGTATACATCTTTTCTCTAATTATAAGATATTTATTAAATTAATAAAATAAAATATATTTAAATATTCACTTCGTCTATATAACTTATATAATAATAAGACAAAATTAATGTAATAAAATTATTTGCAGATTGACTGTAATAATAAATCCAAAAATAATAAATAAAAATTTACCTCAACAAAATCATGAAGAGTATACGGAGGTATCATCTATATAACAAGTATAATGATAACTTTTCAAAGCACTGATGTAAGTTGATATATTGTAGTTAGAATAACAATTTTTAATAAACAACGGACAATTGGACATCTTATTGTTTTAGATTTTACAATACATAACATGGAGTTTTATGCAATCTCAAGTTAAAACCGATTTGTCTGTTGCGTAGCACGTGGGTAAAATTACTGAGGATTATGAAAATTTTATTAGTACATCAGCTGTACTTCATTATTATAGACATAAAATAAGGTCTTATCTGAGGCTATTGGGAGTAATGGAACTGAGACCAACTAGCAGCGATAACTCCGATCATTTTTTACAATGTTCCATTTTAGCAAATTTTCATACTGTGCAAATTACTATATTTGCACGCACACGCACACGCACACGCACACGCACACGCACACGCATGCACGCGCACACACGCGAACACACACACACACACACACACACACACACACAATACATATAGAGTATAAAGTGTCCCATTTTAATTAATTTATATATATATATATATATATATATATATATATATATATATATATATATATATATATCCTGGGTTGAAACGTCGTGAAGCTCATGTATATTTTTGCCAATTGTCGTCGATTTGAAATATATATTATTTTTTGTTAAATATTATTGGCGGAACAAACATTCATTTTTGGAATTTGTGAATAATTAAAAAATAAAAAATGGAAATTTTTTGCCTACTTATTACTACAAAATGTATGATATCAGTACAAAATTACCTTTAAAAAAAAAAGGTAAAAAAAGGCGCCAAGTACACGCGCAATGTATGGTGTAAATCCAAAAATCTTAAATAGTAGTAGCTTTATTTCTCCCTAACAAAATAATTCACAAAATTGCGTTACCTAACTTAACCCAAGTAATATGTATTTCAAAAAAAGATGTGAAATCTTTAAATTGTGCCAACTACAACGTGAATATATATATTACTTTGAAAAATAATTGTAGTGCAACTACTCTTAAAAAATAAAACAAAATTGTATTACCTAACTCAACCCAAATGGTAGTAGTTTTAATTCTCTTTGATAAAATTATAATGGCTACGTTTACACCCAGCGACCTGATCGCGGCCTGACCTATATTGTGACCCGAAGTAGGTCTAGTCATCATTCGTTTACACCAAAAGAAACCTAAAAATTGACGGAATCGTATTTGGGATCGCCCTGAACTGCAGCGAATCCGAACAAGCAAATAAAGCTTTTAGGACGCGTCGCGCGTGATCGCGCGTTTACATCGCAAATGATAACGGCCTATTTCAGGTTGGGTCACTAAAATACGCGGCCTGACCTGAAGCCAGGTCCGGTCGCCTATCAAGTGTTTACAGCAGGCGGCCTAAATAATTTAGATCGAATTTGAGGTATAGACCGCGGCCTAAATTCAGGGTGTAAACGTAGCCAATATTACAAAGAATTATTTTAATCACAAAGAATTAAAAAGGTAACATTATAAAATAAAAATATTTAATTAAAATAAAATAAATAAATTTTTCTTGTAAAAAACTTGGCGCTGCTTTTTTAAGGTTTAGAGCCTCCGCACAAGACTTTTGTATGGCAATGTAGTGTAACGAAACGTGGGTCAACGCACAAGAAACGTATCGGTTACGGCGTCATACGTTAATACGTTTCTTGTGTGTTGATCTACGTTACGTTACGATACGAAAGTTTTGTGCGAAGGCTCTAACCGATACGTTTCTTGTGCGTTAATCCACGTTACGTTACGCTACGCTATCATACGAGAGTCTTGTGCGGAGGCTCTTAAGCGGGGAGCACTCACTTCTTCACAACGCATAATGCGTAAGAATAAGAAAATTGATTGGTCTATTTCCTTATGCACATATGTATGGATCTTACGTATTATGCGTTATGCAAAAGTCTGTGTTTCCCGCTTTATCCAGACAAATTTGCATAGCGCATAAACATAAGCGTAAGAAATTGATAGGTTCATATATATGTGCAAAAGAAAATAGACCAATTCCTCTTTATGCATATGCTTATGCACCTATGCAAGTTTGTGGATTGACCTTAAAAAAGCAGCGCCAAGTTTTTTACAAGAACAATTTATTTATTTTATTTTAATTAAATATTTTTATTTTATAATGTTACCTCTTTAATTCTTTGTGATTAAAATAATTCTTTGTAATATTGGCTACGTTTACACCCTGAATTTAGGCCGCGGTCTATACCTCAAATTCGATCTAAATTATTTAGGCCGCCTGCTGTAAACACTTGATAGGCGACCGGACCTGGCTTCAGGTCAGGCCGCGTATTTTAGTGACCCAACCTGAAATAGGCCGTTATCATTTGCGATGTAAACGCGCGATCACGCGCGACGCGTCCTAAAAGCTTTATTTGCTTGTTCGGATTCGCTGCAGTTCAGGGCGATCCCAAATACGATCCCGTCAATTTTTAGGTTTCTTTTGGTGTAAACGAATGATGACTAGACCTACTTCGGGTCACAATATAGGTCAGGCCGCGATCAGGTCGCTGGGTGTAAACGTAGCCATTATAATTTTATCAAAGAGAATTAAAACTACTACCATTTGGGTTGAGTTAGGTAATACAATTTTGTTTTATTTTTTAAGAGTAGTTGCACTACAATTATTTTTCAAAGTAATATATATATTCACGTTGTAGTTGGCACAATTTAAAGATTTCACATCTTTTTTTGAAATACATATTACTTGGGTTAAGTTAGGTAACGCAATTTTGTGAATTATTTTGTTAGGGAGAAATAAAGCTACTACTATTTAAGATTTTTGGATTTACACCATACATTGCGCGTGTACTTGGCGCCTTTTTTTACCTTTTTTTTTTTAAAGGTAATTTTGTACTGATTGTTTTCTACTGTACTTTGCGCGTTTTGCTTATTTACCTCTAAACGTCTAATCTTCAGTTTTTCTTTTTCCAAATTTACATGGGCGACCTCCACCATGTTTTCCATCATCGAAGATGCTTTAGACATAACTCTGTCTAACATTCTCGTCACATTTTCCATTTTTAATACCATTTTTTTCTTGTTTCTCGTACAGCATCTTTGTCCCTATGGGCAGTACCGGACGATTTTCTGCCCATTCTTTAGTCACATCTACATTCTCTATTACTCTGGGTCTACTGCCTTTCGGGATTGCACCCCTTGCTTCAGTCTCCTCGTTTTTCTCTTTTTCTTCTAAATAAAAAAATTTTAAATTACTCTATCTCTAAACACACATGTATGTTATTCTTCTTAATTGTTTTATTTTTAAAAAATATACTCTCTTACCTTCATCTTTACTCATCGTTTTCTCACTTCCTCTCTCTCTCTCTACCACCGTGACTACGCTGCTGTCACTGTCGTAATCGACCAGTGCATCTTGGTTCTCTTCCTCATCCGTCGGAAGATCTTTAATCTCTTTTTCCATCTAAATCGGGATTCGAATATCAATTGAACATTAGCATTCCTCTTTTTACAAGATAAACCAATATTCATATTGACCGATAATGATTTATAATTTTATCGTCGAGTTTTTCTCAACAATAAAACTTATTGCTTACAAGACCATACAGAACGCACTGCAATTCATAATGATCTGAAAGCGAGAAACCACGCGCCTCTGCAGAGCCATCCGCACACGCACACCACTATCCCGTGCGATCTCCAGCACTGCTGAAAAGATCTATAGGATATCGGGTTGATCACGCACGCGTACGGGACTCGTACAGATTTACGCGGCCTCCCTAAACAGCAATCAAGCTACACCGCACAGCAAGTCATGCTCGATTACCGACCCGATACATAACGATTTCAAACAGATATAAACTCATATAGAGTTTTACATATACACATATACATACATCTATTCGTGTATCGTAATGTTGCATCGATGCCATTTTGTTAGTTGAAATCGATTATGTGTTCGTGCGCGCCCGGCAACAAGTTCCGCGCGCCAAAAATTCCGCGCGCCAAATGAAATGACTCTCGCCGTTCACGATCGGACTTGCACGCGCACGTCGCCGGCCTGTTACCAAGCGGCATTTTTCTATCTCTTTCTATCACTCACATCTATCTCTTTCTATTTCTCTTAGAATTTACTTAATTTCTCACATCTACTCTTCATACATCTATTCCCTAATTCTCTTATTATCACTATTACCTCTATTTCTATCTCTCAAAAAGAAAGTAAAAACATCTATCTCCTTCTAACAGCATTTATTGAACGAACGTTCTTGTTAACTGAGAATTCTCTCGTTTTGCTCGTCAGCAACGAGGAATATTGTTTACTTACCCTCTAATCTTCTAGATGCTTCTATCTGTTAAATCCTTTACCGGCTTCTCGCTCACTTCGCACGCACTTTCGTTTGTCCGTTCCTCACGCAGGGGAATCGTGCCCTGGGCCCATAACCTATTGGAAGGTATCGCTAGGAACGCTCGGAGATGCGGCAAGACGGGCAGTAAATAAAGTTCTGTTCTGTTATACACACTAAATAGTTTATTCTATATGTATTACACTCTGTAACCGATCACGTCTGAGAGCTCGTCTGCACACGAAGGTGGTCGTAACTCAAGTGGCGCACGCAGCGACCGCATCGCGCGCGTGGCGCTCCAAGGCGCGCGTCACACCGGCGCTGCCCTCTCAAATTGGCGGGAGCACATCGCTCGTTCAAAGCTCATCTTATCACAATTTGTTATAGATCTGAATAAAATAACAAATTCTACAATGAGTCGTCAGTCGTAAATCAGATATCGGAAGAGAGTCGAAAGAAAGTAATAAAGCGTATCGTAAGGCAATCGGAAGTCTGTAAACGGCTATCGTAAGAGACGGTATTTGGCCAATCGCTTACGATCGCCGATTACAGACTTCCGATTGCCTTACGATACGCTTATAACTTTCTTCTGACTTTCTTCCGACATCTAACTAACGATCAACGACTCATTATAGACTAACCATTATAAACTTTTTCACAAATGTAATATAAATATAAAAGAGTCTCTGGTAAAAGATACTAACTTTCTACTCTTGACATGTTTAAATAAAAAACTCATCTGCTCATATAAGGCAAATTGTGATCTTGTTACATGTCCACTACCACTTCTAGTTTCCATTTCTTGTAATTTTTTCTCACGAGAATATCGTTCGCGTAGTCTTGCCCATCTTGTCTGACAATCCGCAGCTGAAACATATATATAAATAGAATAAAAATCTATTTTACTCGCACATGCACACACATTACAACGTTTATACATGAGAAATACATTATAATTATTAAAATATATTAAAACACACGTATATGAATGTAATATTAATATAAAATAAAAATGTATCCTATACCCGTCGCGTTTAAGATTTCTCCTATTTCTTCCCATGAATTATTTTTTTTCTTTATATCTTTAAAATCTCTTGATTGTTTATCACACAGATGGGGGTTGTAGCCGTACGGAGGTGATGTTATTACTAACTAACAATCTGATTGTCACCGACACGGTCGCCACTCGGTTCGTGGGCTTATTTGACCCCCTTTTACGTTAGCACCGCTCCTACGGTGTAACGGGTGTCTTGGTGTTTCGGAGTATTCGCTCCCTTTTATTTTACTGCTCCGCGCTTCGCGTCGATTCACGCCGAACATCCGTGTCCTCTAACGCGATTGTATTTCGACCGCCGGATCTGTTGGTCCCGCGATCTCGCGTTATTCGTGGCGCACGTTGTTGCGATATTCGTTGACGCGTGTGCTTTCGTTAATACGCTAGTTCGCGCTACAGTTCACCACATTCTCCTTAGCATCCTATAAATTTGGCGTACCGTTTCCGTTTCGCGACCTTTGCACGACGTTTCGGCTTAAGGCCCGATGGGTCACGTCGTACGCTTTTCACGCGAATGGTAATTGCCACGCTCTCTATACCGCGACTTCGCGTCTCACGTCGCACGTCGTTTCACGTTCCCACCGAATCGCTCTTATTCTTTCGCCCGTCTTTTTCTCGGTCTTTTCTACGGTTTACGCCCTGCGCTTTTTGCACGAAATTTCGACGAATATTCGCTGCACGCTATTATTCTCTAGCGGATTAATCACGTTTCAATTTACGAACTCGGTTATGCTTAAACGAGTCCTGTCACGGTCGCCATTTCTTGCGGGTTGTGTCTCCTTTCCGTGTACCTGGCAAGCATCGGTGCGTTTTTGAGGCGCTACGTTTCCGAGATTACAGGATCCCGCCAAGTAACTTCGTTCGCTCCTATTCACGTGAAATAATCGCTGATGAGGCCGGCCCTCACTGTAGCCGTACGGAGGTGATGTTATTACTAATTAACAATCTGATTGTCACCGACACGGTCGCCACTCGGTTTTTTCCATTTACCGAGAACGGTTTGATTACTCGCGATCTGTTCAGACTACGCCATACCCTTACTGATTCCCCTTTTGTTGCAGCTTTACCCTGGATGTCGCCGGGTCTCGGGTCATCGCTTCTGGACCAGGCCGCAGGACTCCGGCTGTGCACCGCCGTTTTCTCGCCCTCTATCGACGTTGGACCTTGGATGGATCTCCCCGGACGTACTTGGGACCGCCAACAAGTGTTAGGATCAGGTAGGTTGATGAAATTATTCTCTCACTGACTCGACTCTGAATTAGTATTCGGTAAAATAATAATATATTTTCCTTTTCAGCAGTACAAGTTACAAAGTGTTAACGCGACTATCGCGGGATATTCGTCCTTTGGTTACGCAACGCGAGACTCTAAGTTCCTAAGTTTTATTGACTACGAACGCAGATTGTTCTATCTCGGTATTCGGTTGAGGAACGAATTCCCCGAGAGGACTTCGTTCCTCCCTTTTATACTCATCGGCGTTTTCCCCCGGATTGGGGTAGCTACGCCTTCGGCGACCAATGAACGCTGTTCGTGGGTCGGCTACTATTTCCGCATTCTTCATACCCACATCTGTTCGCCATATGCGGGCGCGCAAACAAAGCCATAAATTCGTCAAACTTTGACAGATACCTGGCTTCCGCATACCTTCCAGAACGTTCCTGTTGCTATGCGACACTCACTTCCTTAGTTCGAGAACTTTCGTTGTTGGTCATACTAATTAGTTTTAATTATGATTTTCTTGGGAAGTGTGTCTCGCATTTACATTTAAGGCTCATCGTGACTCGCATTCGCCGCCTCCCGCGGTTGGATCGCTTTTCTGCGCCTTTTTAGCGTGGTCATGCTCGCGCCGTTCCTGTTTGGTATTTCCGGATTTTTTCGATTGGGATAACAAATTTTCGACTCCCCTTTTCGGACCACCCGGTTTTCCGTCGCGTCGGATGCTTGGTTTGGCCGTGGCCCAGACCATCCGTTTGTTCGCACTTTTCGTGTGTCCGCACGTCTTGTTTAGGCATATTCTGTCGATAACGCGTTTGGCCATGCTTCCGGCGCTTCCACCCGTCGGACGGTGGATTTGATCATCGCGTCCTTCTACTCGCTTAATTTTAATCTGATTCGCGGGGATATCCGAGTTCTGGGTCCCTTCGTTCGCTTGGAACACTGACCGCGGTCCCCAAATCTATTCGTATAATTCGCGCGCTTATGCGTACGCGGTGGTCAAGTTACCGACCAGTCGGTCCATCAATTGTCGTCCACACGGCTTGGTATGCTGACCGCTCTCTTCATGCTCTACTGCCGACACTTTATCTCGCGGGTAATATTTCGTGTTCGCGCCTGTCCGGCTCGCCGCCTGAACTGCTGTCGGTAAGTAAGTTTCCTCCTTTTAGGAAGAACCTTACCCCATATGATAATTCTGCGTACCTTTTAACCTCCCTTCATTGGCACATGATAACTAAGTAATCGCCCTTCCATTCGGGCCCTCTCTCTTCTTATCGAGATTATTCATGCCATAAAAGGGAGATTTCGGGTAGTTTCGTAATTAAACGAAAACGTCATTTTTACTGGAAGAACAAAATGTGTAGTGTCTTTTTATTGTATTTGACACATATAGCTCGCGCTAGTCTTAACAATCCGCCTCTCTCGCGGTTAATCAAACAATGTTATAAGCCTTTAACTATTGCTCACCCCTTAAACTCGGGCGCGACCATTGAATCGAAATGGAACCTTCCGAAAGAAAAAATATAACTTTTATTTGCGACGCGGTAAATAAAACGAAAAAGGAAAATAGAAAAAATAATCTTAAACTCGAATTATTCTCGGATTTTTCTACCGACACTTAACCTAGGTTATATATATATATGTCTTGTCTTATATCTAATTGTCTTTATTTACACTGACGTTCGTACCGGTCCGGATACGCTCTCCGTCCATCAACGCCGCCCTTTTCGTCTCGTCCAGGGAATATATGTATCCTGGCTCCATTCCCGGCACCCTCCGGAACGTCCGCCTCTCCAGCGTCTCGATAGCCGCTATTCTCGGCGGGCACCTTCTTTCCTTGTCGTATGGGAGGCGCGAGTCAGCCGTTGGTCTCAGGGGTAACCTTTAACAACATCCACCAACAGAGAATCGTCCTCTCTTGAAGTTCTATTGTAAAGTATATTATTATTGCAATTTTCATCTTCATCTTCACTTCTTTTCGCATAATAATTCTCATGATCTTCCTCCATATCTTTATTTGCTATATGCTCGGTAATAAACAACAATATTCACACGAACAACACAACATTCGATACACATCAAAATAATAGGTTTGCTATCTTGGGGTATGTTCGAAAAGTGCACTATCAGCTCTAATAGCGTGTTTCTCGAACGCACCCTTGGTGATCGAGGCTCATGACTGGCATTTGATTGGTTGAAATTTCGTTTTTATGGAATTTCTCGTTTACTACGCACATGTTCTGTCTATGCTTCTGTTATGCTCTGTAAATCAATATGACGACTTTATGTTCGATGCTCATTGGTCCAAACGGTCTTATGCTATGCATAGCATTTTTCGTTATTTATGCACATGTTCTGCCTATGTTTCTGTCATGTTCTGTAAATCAATATGGCGACTTTATGCTGAATGCTCATTGGTCCAGCGGTCTTATGTTATGCTTATGCAGCCTATGCAATTTTGTGTGCGATGGCCTTTACTCTTTGGTTTAGCGGTATTATGCTATGCATATGCAGCCTATGCAATTTCATGTGCGATGGGCTTGACTGCTTGTGATACAAAGGTGCATTCTGAACTCACTTTGATCGATAAAAGTGCCTCTACGAGTGACTTGGAGATCACCTGAGAAGCCATATTTAATGCACTTTTGTCGATAAAAGAGGGTTCAGAATGGACCAAAGCCTTTTGCACTGAATTGATAAAAGTCACTGAAAAGTCACGACGCCGTCACGAAAAAGTCACATTATTATCCTCCTGGATATATGAAATGATGTCACCTTGACTTTCCTAAAATGATTATATTTTGACGTCATTTTGACGTCATTGTGACTATTTCTTGACTTTCTGTTCTCCTTGGGACGTGAACTGCGTTATAATGACCCACGTGGACTCGCCGTGCCGCTGTGCTGGAGTGAGAGAGATACAAGAACGCAACCCAAGAGCTGCGCAAAAATAGCGCGCACACACTGCAAAATGGTTCGGCATCACGAAAAGTCATATTCTTATCACGATGGTGTCATTTTTATTAAAAAAAAGATTTTATGTGCGTATACTATAAAGTTTAAGTACTAATGTGTAATTATGAATATCGAAAACAATCTAAGTGTAAATTATTGCAAAACATTTAAAATAACATATTAAATTTCAAAATCATAATTTAATCAATTTTTTGTTATGATCAAAAAATGACTGTTTGCAATCATTTTTTCGTCATTTCGACGACATTTTGACTTTTTCTTGACTTTCTGTTCTCCTTGGGAAACGATTGACTAAGACTGATTCAAACCGATAGAAAACGAATGAAATTACATCCTTGAGTACGAATCCGTTTCAATCGTTTCCAATCGGTATAATCGTTATAAAATCATGACGATTCAAACCGATAGAAACCGATTGAAATTACATCGTTAATTGATTAAGAATCCGTTTCAATCGGTTTCGATCGGTGTAATCGTTACGAAATCATAACGATTCAAACCGATAGGAACCGATTGAAATTACATCTTTGAATACCAATCCGTTTCAATCATTTTCAGTCGGTGTAATTGTTATAAATCCGTGATTTCCGGATCAAGAATCCAGATTCATGCGGATTCAAAATTTTTAATCGGATTCAATCGGTCATTTTTAGCAGGGTTATGGTACCCATGTGACCAACGGAGTTTCGGCAGGTTACCTGCCGTGTTATGATTTTTACGAGGGCAAACGTGTTTTCGGAAGGTGAAAGTGAAATTTTCTGCGCGTGGAAATATTGTAATATCTGCAATAATATTTGCTTTCCCGAGGTACGTGATTATAAAGAGTAATGCATGCTGAACACGAATCCAGTGTAGTTTTTTCATTATCGTTGATGTCTAATATTTCGTGGGCGATTAAACCTGAAACTTATGTTTGGGGCTTATCCGCCAGTAACCACCCGGGGCTGGTCCGCCAGTCTCGTCACTGTGGCGCGCCGGGCGCACGACTTCAGCTCACGGCGATTTCAGGTTAGGTTGTAACCGGACCGCGCTACAGATGGCCGCTGATCGTCCTCTTTGTCCTTTATATCAACGGTCACCACTCGGTTTCTCCCTCCAACCGAGAAGGTGAGTACAGCTGGGACAGTGGTCCGCCAGATTGTTTAATATTTTCCCCTTTCAGCTTCCTGTCGGCTATGGGTCATCTCCATCGTGGACACAAGGATCATCGCACTCACCGGCATACCAAGGTCGACGTGGGACTTAGATGCACCGTCACTAGCTAACCAGGTAGGTAGGAAACTTCGCCGATTATCCCTTCTAACTTTTTTCTCTTTTCAGGTACCCGCGCACCGTGGATCATCGCCGTCGTGGACTCCAGGATCTTCGCACTCACCGGCATACCAGGATCGACGAGGGACTTCGATGGATCTCGACCGGAGGATCAGGTAAGTATGAGGTAAGTAAAATGTAGATAAATCGGTTTAATTTTAACAACTGCACTTTCACTTTAATCTCTTTTAGCTTTGTACACTGTTGGTTTTCAATTTGAAGCTGTTTTACAATAGTTAGCGGACGCTCGCATCGCATTCGCGCGCAGTTATACGACGGTACCGTAACTTCTCGAAACTTCGAGTAAATTAACTTTAACGCGTTACGCGGACATCCCCGGATGATTAATTAACGGCAGATATAAATTTTACCCGCATCGCACTTTATTCACGGAAGTTATCGCGAAAATTGTCGGACGCGCTGGGCATAGGTGTTGCCTCTCTGACTTTCTCCGGAAGACTGCCCCGAGCCCTCCTTCGCTCTGTGGCTCCCCACTTCGGTCTTTTTCCCCCACCATGCCGCTACTGCGACTTTCTCTTTTCGTATCACGCCGCATGGTTTGGCCTATCACGGTGTTATTGCCTGGGGTTGTTATTATCGCGCTGTTCCGGAAATTTCGACGCGTAGTACCTTCGGGATGCTTCCCTCCCTTGGCTCCAGGGTAGTGGTTTTTCACAATTTTACCTAATGCTTTACCGTCGACGGCTACCCGTGCGCATCGCCTAATTAATCGTCTTAAGCCTCCATCCGGGTCATCTCCCAGAGGAAGATGTCCAGGTGCAAAGTTGGTCGGCCGCCCTTGACGCCGACCCTCGCTGACCGTCGCGTAGGACCTAGCAACTCGTTTCCCGGTGCCTATTCCCGTAGCGGACCCCCAGGTTCCGTTTCTCGGGGACGGTCCTCTATCTCGCGCACCCGGAATGCTATCTCGACGGGAACCTGATATTATCGTGTACCAGGTTCTACTGTTTCGGCAGGGGTAGTTTGTTCCCGCAGATTTACCCTGGTTTTTTATCTTTCTAATGCGCGGGTGGATTACCTCCGCGGTCGTTTCTGCCCGTCATTACGACCTCTGTCGCTCGCCAGATGGTCTTGTCTCGTCGTTTCCTCGCTCGGTTCCCTGAGTCGCGGGACCCACGTTCGCTTATTGTTTCGGCGCCGCCGCGGTATTTTTTATCGCGAACCTTGCGCTTGATTCGACTTCTACGGTGCGCTGCCCGTTGCTTGGGCCTCGAATGCATGGCAGATATTGTTTATTGAACTCAATCATTTCCGGTCCGCCATTTTTGGGACCATGCGTATCTTTACTCTTGTTCCCGGATCTGCTTACCTTTCGAGTCTCAAACAGTCGGTACGGTCGGTCGCTATACTGATTTCGCGTGGTTTCACGGTGGGACGCCATCTTGTGGCCCCATGTTTGGACTAGAGTTTTCTTTGGCCCTGCCTGCTGGTTGGGCCCCGTGCACTCGGCAGTTATCGTTTTTTCGTGTGAATTTACTGTGGGACGCCATCTTGCGAACCCACGCTCGTACCAAAGTTTTAACTGCCGCTGCCTCCGTTTCGGGTCGCAACCGTCTGGCAGTGATTGCTGTTTTTCGCGCATTCGTCGCGGTTCGTCTTTCCGGTGACCGCGGCGTCTGAACGTTCGCGATTCGTTACTTCAACAATCTTCTGAAGATTGTGTGTGGCCGTAGCCTGGTCCGTGTTTCGCGCGTTGTTCTCTCGGTCCTCGCGCAGGACATAATAAAAATAAACTACTAATTGACGGCCTGAAAGTAAAATCAACTGGACCGAGTCGTTAACCTATAAGCTAGGGCTTATCCTACGGGTATATATATTTATCATCTTAAATACTAAATGCCGGACGGGTTTTAGGGCTTTACACTGCCTCGTCCTCGGAGCGCACGCATGTCGCTGCGGTTCCTATCGGGGATCTTTCCCCATCGCTGGGTCGTTCTCCGCGTCCTCCAGCGCGGGCATGTTCCTCGGCGTCGTCGTGTCGGCCTCGCTCGTCGTCTGGGCTGGTCCCGTGGTCACGGAGTCTTGGAGCTGTTGCTTCAACGCCTCTACCGCGCTCTCAATTGCCAGCAGGGCATCGAGCGGGTCCACCAGCTCCGCTTGGTTTGCGGTTGCTGCGACCCCTTGGTTCTTCGCCATCGTCGGAACCCCTGCAGCGAGTTCCGGCAGTGAATGGACAGAGGTCAAAACCTCTGAGGCCTGCTCGCTCTCGCTGTGCCGCAGCTGCGTCGGCTCTGTCTCCGGCCGGGCTGTCACCTCCTTCTGGCAGTCCGCTTGGTCTCGGCCGGTCATTAGCCGGAGCGCTTGCTCGGATAACCGGCGTAGCACGACGCGGGGTGAACCCTTGCCGGCTTGGTGTGACGCGCGTGAGGCCGATTTTGGTTTTGGTCTCAAGGTTTCCCTCGAGCGTGATTCTGTCTTCCCTTGCACGTGCGTCAGTTTGTATAGGAGGGAAATGGTACGCACGTATCGTCGCAAAACGGGTGTTTTGGCCGACCGAAAAGATGGCGGATCGTTGTTTTCGAGATCGCTCACACTCACGGCACGTCGGCGAGGTACGGCGAGGCACGGCACAGCTCTGAGATCTCGCGATTTCCGCGTGAGAGTTGACATGCCGCGCGCGCGGTAGATTGTCCCGGCCGCGGTAGATCGTCGTTGTTGGTCGTTGTGTCAGTGACAGTCGCGCGTGTGACCGCATCGTCCAGTGTTCGCCGCATCGTCTCGGCGTCATTGTCGCCGCCGTTGTAGTGGTGTCGGTGGTGATCATCTTCGTCGTCGTCGTCATCGTCGTCGTCGTCGTCGTCGTCCGTCCTCGTCGTCGCTCCGTACAAAGCGACGTAAATCACAGATTCCCTGGGTCCTGACGGAGTGATTCCGACAACGCACAGTGGGAAATTCCGTGCTGTTTTTGGACAAAATTCTTGTGACAGCACAATTTTTAAGAAATCCCGTCGATTTTTTTTTTAAATGCTTAGGAAGACTTGTGCATTAATGCAGTACTGCGGAAATATATTTGTCGCACAACAAAAATTGTTAAACATAGAGTGCAATCCAGTAAATATGAAATTTATGCAAAAAACGGTAATCCCTTCATAAATACAAGCTTCTAAGGTATAGTTTAACCGAGATGGATATTATTTTAATTATGTTTTAAGTCGTTAATAACAAATTCAAGCTTTAAATTTAAAAATTAATTTGTTTAAACAAATTATTTCAAAGTAAGATGTTTTATAAATTTTCTTTTCAAAATCTGTGGAAAGAATTACATAGAAAAAACATAGTAAGCCTTCAAAGTAATATTTTTTAGATCCAAATTGTTAATAATAATTTACGATTATTTTTGTAACTTAAAGTATAGTATCTCCTATATTTTTATTTAAAGGAATTAACGGAAGATCATCAAGCAAAATAAATATAATATTCATGATTTTTGATAGCTGATTACGAATTCAACCTTAGAATTGCAAAATTAATTTGTTTAAACAAATTTATTTAAACAAATTATCTGAAAATAATATTTTTTATGAATATTTATTTCAAAATCATTCTGCAGATGGAATTACATAGAAAAAATAGAAAAAGCCTTCGAAGTAACACCTTGTAGATCTAAATTGTTAATAATAAAGGTTGATTATTTTTTTATAATATCTTTTATTTAGTATTACACAATAAATATATATTTGTATAATTTTCTCTGAGTTTTTGTTTAATGATAATAGTAATTTTCTTTTATAATTTTTATAATTCTTTTGTAATACTTCGAAGGCTTTTTCTATTTTTTCTATGTAATTCCATCTGCAGAATGATTTTGAAATGAATATTCATAAAAAATATTATTTTCAGATAATTTGTTTAAATAAATTTGTTTAAACAAATTAATTTTGTAATTCTGAGGTTGAATTCGTAATCAGCTATCAAAAATCATGAATATTATATTTATTTCGCTTGATGATCTTCCGTTAATTCGTTTAAATAAAGATATAGGAGATATTATACTTTAAGTTACAAAAATAATCGTAAATTATTATTAACAATTTGGATCTAACAGATATTACTTTGAAGGCCTACTATGTTTTTTCTATGTAATTCTATCCACAAATTTTGAAATAAAAATTTATAAAACATCTTACTTTGAGATAATTTGTTTAAACAAATTAATTTTGAAATTTAAAGCTTGAATTTGTCATTAACGACTTAAAACATAATTAAAATGATATCCATCTCGGTTAAACTATACCTTAGAAGCTTGTATTTATGAAGGGATTACCGTTTTTTGCATGAATTTCATATTTACTGGATTGCACTCTATGTTTAACAATTTTCGTTGTGCGACAAATATATTTCCGCAGTACTGCATTAATGCACAAGTCTTCCTAAGCATTTAAAAAAAAAAATCGACGGGATTTCTTAAAAATTGTGCTGTCACAAGAATTTTGTCCAAAAACAGCACGGAATTTCCCACTGTGCGACGTGTCGGCGCGTCGAGGAATCGGCGCGAGGACGCCGTCGACAAGGAGCAACTCAAGAAGGCAGTTCTTGCGGTAAGAAAAAATAAAATAACAAAATGCCACACACACAGAACCGCAGCCTTCGACGAGCAGTGGGCGCAAATCAAAATCAAGGAAGCAGCAGCGGTCGGATTCTGACGAAGACTTGGATAATACGTGCTGCGTGTGCTCAGAGAAATTGACAATAAACAGAGCATATGGGAAACAGTGCATTGCGTGCGAGCGTAGGGCACACAACACATGCGTGCCCTACTTGTCAGAATCTGTATTTACGTGCCTAAATTGTTTTATAAAATAAGTAAAAAAAATGTTTCGAATACAAATTTTTAATAAATTTTTAAATTTTTTTTTTTTAACAATTATTTATTAAAATGTATCCTATCATTTTTCAGGATTAGATGTACGTATATGTATTGAAAATGCAGTGTGGCGGATTAACCCCCGGGGGGGGGGGGGGAATTCAACCCCGGCATTTTTGAGATTTCAATTTTTACACCGTTGTCGTTTTTGCTCTATACCGGTTAAACAAAGCAACATAGATAAAAATTTCCTGTATAAATTTTGTAGCTAAAGGTTTACTCTTTACAATAGTATACCACATTTAACTAAAATTATTTATTTTGTTGTTAAAAATCGGCACCAAAAAAAACTGGCGGTTTAGCCCCGGTCTCCCTACTGCATTTTTAATGTATTTTCTGTTTTTCATCAAAATTATGATAAAAACTTTCAATTTAAATTTTAAAATTAACACATCCCAATGAGCAGACAATCTTCTTTAATTTTATTTAAAAAAAATTAAAAAAACATTTAAAAATATTGTCTGCTTATTCGGATATTTTGTTTCATATGTTGTTACAGTATTGCCATTATTTTGCGATAGAAGTACTAAAAATTCTTCATTAAATTATATTTACCGGTACTCTTTTCACTGCAGTTCTGTGATTCAGAGTAATTTGTTGCTTCATTTTCTTTATTGCACTCTGCCAGTTGCTCATCATTAGTCCGTGCCAAATTGTGGACATTAGCATGATATATCAATTCTTCTCTGCAATACAATATGCAGGTATATATACATAATCTTACTAATTTTGCTCTTAAAGAAAATTTTTATCGCTCGCATTCATTTCTATTTCCCAATTACATGGTTTCAATAGTATATACATTCTACTTTCTACTTACTCCTCTCCATTCATTCGATATATTTTCCGAATTTCCTGATCATTGCCATTTAGAACACATAATCCATTTCGTATGAGAAGCTTGATGTATTGTGCGCTATAGGTATCATCATCTAAAAGTGATAATAGAGAAATTTATTAATTTTTTTATATACATTTTGAAATACAAAAAGAAATGTTTAACAAGCAAGAATGCAAGTATTAATTGTAAAAAAAGATAAGAACTATAAGTCATCATTCCGTTCCAGACGCTCAAAGATCTTTTTTACACACTAGTACAATTAACACCATATATAAAATATAATAAATAAAATTATTGTTATATATTTTCAAACTGTACAACGAAACTTTAAAGCCCATTCTACAATTGCGTAAACGTGATTGTAAAGTGGTTATAAGACGCAGTTGTAATTAAGCCGCTGTTACGGTTTTAAAGTACGTTGTAGGAGATAGACAATCACTTTACAATCACGTTTACGCAATTGTAGAATGGCTTAAGACGTTTTTTACTATGCTTGTTTTCCTGAAATAAAATTTTCATCAACATTTTTTTCGAACATGTGCACTGGAATAACCTCAAAAACCAAGATCACATGTATGTATTAAACTTACTCTTTAATTTATTATACAAATCCATTTCAAGCGGCTGAAGAGTGATGGTTATTATGTCATTGTTGACTTTAAAACAAATAGTCACATCGGTCAAACTTTCCATAATAATAAATTTTCGTATCAAATGGTATTTTGTATCAAATACAGCGGCACAATGCGCCACGAAACCGCACTGAGATGGCACTGAAAATAATGGACGTGTTTAGTTGGGAGTACAAGAAACTCGCACTTTCAGTACACTCCGGCAGTGTCGTCTGAACTCGACGAGTTTCCAGTGCGCACTCAGTTCTGCCCCAGTGCAGCCCAGTGAAAAACGCTATAAATCCTGATATATTTCAGAAAAGCTTATTGCAATAAATAAAAATTTATATATTATTTTCTTTCTTAGATCACAGTCGAAGCATTCACAGATACGCGTTCTTTTAACGCTTATATTATTCCATCCAAACCAATTTCAAAAACAGCATCACAGAACACAGAACACACGCTTCGCGTTTTGCAAGTTAAACTGTATCTGTATGAAAATCGTGTAGAATCGGTATCCGCAAGAGTTGCTTGTCAACAATTTTTGGAGTATCTTTAAAGTTTTGAATGCCCCCTTATTCTAGTTGTTCATAACAGTAGTTAGTATAGGGAAGTTCTAACCAGGGTTCAAAATAATGCATTACTTTTTGTAATGTATTACGGTTTCATTAAAGATTATTTTTTTAATAACCAATACGAAGGTTTTTAATTACGCATTACTTTTTAAATAATTAGTGCGATTTTTTTATTACGCATTACTTTTCAAATAATCAATGCGGTTTTTTCCATTACGCATTACTTTTTAAATAATCAATGCGATTTTGTTTATTACGCATTACTTTTTAAATAATCAATGCGATTCTTTTTATTACGCATTACTTTTTAAATAATTAATGCGATTTTGTTTATTACGCATTACTTTTTAAATAATCAATGCGACTCTTTTTATTACGCATTACTTTTTAAATAATTAATGCGATTTTTTTCATTACCCGGGAAAAAATGGAGGAGATCTGACCATGTCTGATTTGATAAAATGAGATACAACGAGATCTGAAATTCAAGTAAAGTCAGATCTGATTAGATACAATTTTATCTCGCCAGATCTGCATGGCTATATCTGATCACATACAGCCAGATATGCTGAACTATAATCCGATCTTACCAGATCTGACCATTGCTGCCGTTTGATATTGAATCGCAGATCCAATCGGATCTCTTCCGATCTAATCGGACATTATCTGATTGCTTCAGATCTCCTGAAGTATGAGCAGACTTTACGCCTCAGATCTTGTCGGATCTGAGCAGACCTAGCCAGACATATCTTGATCTCACCAGATAAGACCAATCTTGGCTTACAAAGTTGTGTTGCTGATTCAATCAGATCTCTTCAGATCTTGCCGGATTTGAGCAGACCTAGTCAGACATATCTTGATCTCACCAGATAAGACCAATCTTAGCTTACAAAGTTGTGTTGCTGATCCAATCAGATCTCTTCCGATCTTGCCGGATCTGAGCAGATCTCGTCAGTATGGAACTTATAAAAATTTCTTTGTTTTCAAATCGTCCATTATTAATTTTTACACCCAATGTTGAACATTATATCAAATATAATATTAACTCTGTAAAGGGAAAGCTTAAATGATTTTTGGTCAAAAAATCAATTAATTTTTACATTAAAAACAGTTTTCTCAATTTTGAAACATTAACATATATAATAAATATAGTCGCTGCCAATTTGATAATAATTGTTAATTTCGACACCATATTTAGAATTTATTATAAATATTCCATTAAAAAAGTACCATGCAAAATTAATTAATAATAGGTAAATATAAAAGATTAATGTGTATATGTGTATATAAAACATAAATCTTTTAAATTATTTTGCAAACATACCTTATAATTTAAACTGATAAAATAACATAATCACATATAAACTTATATAGTCATATAAGATTATATATGATCAGATCATAATGTTGCATCTCAAAGTATCCGATAGATGGCATCCGACAGAATCTGATTCTCGTATTTAAAATTTGATAAATAGTGGTATAAGAACGGTATCAGATACGGCAGTGTCGTGCTAAGTTGCGCCAAGTTATGTAAATCATGGAACGGCACAACTATTGTATCGTGGAGTTCACTTTTATAATAAAGTGGCATATTTAAAAAATAACATTTGAAAACAACAATTTTCTGCAGTGGATGGACACCGGATCGGATCAGATCTACTCATGTCTGATTGGATCTGAGCAGATATAATAGATTATTCTCGTTACATATCTGACTTTATCCGCTAAGATCGGATCAGATCTATTCATGTCTGATTGGATCTGATCAGATAGGGCCAATATTTTGATCAAACCAGATCTGATGGATCTGATGAGATCTGATCAAGTCTGTTCAGATCTCTTCCATTTTTTCCCGGGTACGCATTACTTTTTAAATAATTAATGCGATTTTGTTTATTACGCATTACTTTTTAAATAATCAATGCGATTCTTTTTATTACGCATTACTTTTTAAATAATTAATGCGATTTTTTTCATTACGCATTACTTTTTAAATAATCAATGCGATTTTGTTTATTACGCATTATTTTTTAAATAATCAATGCGATTCTTTTTATTACGCATTATTTTTTAAATAATTAATGCGGTTTTTCCATTTCAGATTACTTTTTTAATAATTAATAAATAAAGAAATAATTACTTTTAAAAAAATTAATAAGTAATACATTATTTTTTAATTCGAATTTTTATTATTCTGGTGACAACGCTATCTCCCGATATTGGCAATAATCGATTGACCGTTGAGAAGATCATATCTGTAGATACATGACAATTAATGTTACTGCTATGTCTCTCGTCAATCAACATGATGGCGCCTATGGAAAATGAGAGAACCACAATATTATGTACACGTACAATTTACGTACTATATTCATTCTTCGCCTACTATATGTGTGTATTATGTAGGGACGAACAGTAATATTTATTTTCAATAATCCGTACATAAAACAAATAATAAACAAAAATTTCAACAATTTTTTCCATTACGGATTACTTTTTAAATAATCAATGCGATTTTGTTTATTACGCATTACTTTTTAAATAAACAATGCGATTTTTTTCATTACGCATTACTTTTTAAATAATCAATGCGATTTTTTTTATTACGCCTTACCTTTTAAATAATCAATGCAATTTTGTTTATTACACATTACTTTTTAAATAATTAATGCGATTTTTTTTATTACGCATTACTTTTTAAGTAATAAATGCGATTTGTTTTATTACGCATTACTTTTTAAATAATCAGTGCGATTTTTTTTTCATTACGCATTGCTTTTAACCCCTTCGTTGGCAGAGAGAATTCGACAAAAAGTGCCC
The DNA here is from genome assembly GCA_030770225.1 of Temnothorax unifasciatus. Taxonomy (NCBI): domain Eukaryota; kingdom Metazoa; phylum Arthropoda; class Insecta; order Hymenoptera; family Formicidae; genus Temnothorax; species Temnothorax unifasciatus. Next base: position 110,094 of record JASTWK010000297.1, read on the forward strand.
AAAATGGCAGGAAAATTTTTTATCCTGAAAATTTGTACCCTGGGGTTTTTGAGGGCGCTGATTACGAATCTGAACTTAAAATTCAAAAATTCAAAATAGCGGATCCAATATGGCGAACAAAAATACAAAAAATGGCTTGATTTGGATAAATCTTGGTACTTATGGGTTATTTAGGTTGCTGATTACGAATCTGAACTCAAAATTCAGAAATTCAAAAAAAACCCCGAGTGGCAAATTTCATCCCAATCAATTTTTCCCAGGTAATTTTTTGCATTTTTATCCGCCATTTTGGATCCGCCATTTTGAATTTTCAAATTTTGAATTCAGATTCGTAATCAGCGACCCCAAAAACCCCCGAGTGGCAAATTTCACCCCAATCAAGTAATTTTTTGCATTTTCATCCGCCATTTTGGATCCGCCATTTTGAATTTGCAAATTTTGAATTCAGATTCGTAATCAGCGACCCCAAAAATCCCCGAGTCGCAAATTTCATCCCAATCAAGTAATTTTTTGCATTTTTATCCGCCATTTTGGATCCGCCATTTTGAATTTGCAAATTTTGAATTTAGATTCGTATTCAGCGACCCCAAAAACCTCCGTATAAGACTTGGATGCCAAATCGGAGCAAGTTAAATAGGAAAAAAAAAGGTTGACGCACTATTGCGTCAATGCCACACAGGGCACGGATTAATTTGACGCACTATTGCGTCAATGCCAACGAAGGGGTTAAATAATCAATGCTATTTTGTTTATTACGCATTACTTTTTAAATAATCTATGCAATTCTTTTCATTACGCATTATTTTTTAAATAATTAATGCGGTTTTTCCATTTCGGATTACTTTTTTAATAATTAATATGTAAAAAAATAATTACTTATTAAAAAATTAATAAGTAATGCATTATTTTTTAATTTGAATTTTCATTACTCTGGTTCTAACTAAGGAGCTCCGAGGGGGTGAGGGAGGGGGTATCGGATTTCGCGGGGGGTGAGGGGGGAGGGGATATCAGGTTACACAAGGGTATCGGATTTCGCGGGAGTGAGGGGGAGTGGGCGGGGTATCGGGTTACACAAGGGTATCGGATTTCGGAGAGGTAAGGGAAAGGGGGGAAGGGGTACGGATTTCAAGGGTATCGGATTTCGGGAAATGAGGAGGAGGGGGTACGGATTTCAAGGGTATCAGATTTCGCGAGCGGTGAGGGGAAGGGGGGTATCGGGTTACACAAGAGTATTATCGTATTACGAGGGGAAGGCGGAGGGGGGAGGTGACCTTGGCATACCACGTGTATGACTCACCGCGGGATGATTCACCGGGGGATGGCTCACCGGGATGACTCACCCGCGCCGCAGGTCCGCGGGTCCGCGAGGTCCGCGTGGGGGTCCGCGTCTCGCCGCGGGTCTGCGGGGTCCGCGTGGCACTTAATTACACTGATGTGTACGCAGCGATATCCATTTTACTTTACATACACTTTGTTGATGTAGACACTAACGCGTCTAAATCAATTAAACGTCAATTTCTCCATTCTCCATCCTCTATTTTTTTTATAATGTATTTGATAATTGAGAAACCTCCGGTTATATAGATTGGCGATCGGCGATTCCGATTTCGCGACGGATCAGATATCTCGTTACGTCGACTCTCCACAAATCCGATCTGCAACAATTCCTCACAAGCGGTTTGCTGATTTTTACGATCGGTTTCCTGATTTTAGGATTGAACACCGGTTTGCACAATTCTACGTACTCGTCGCTCATATCGTATTAAAAAGAAAAAATGTTCAATCATAAAATGATGAAACCGCGGTATTGCACTCACGACTTCCAGTCCTTGACGGGAGGAACAGAACAATCACAAAGGCGATTAATTGCGTCACTAATCCTTCAAAAAAATATTCGGACACGTTTAAGCACGCTCACGACCCCGGCGAGACTGAATTCAATGATGGTTGCAGAACGGAGAAGTTGCCAGAGAAAAAAATATAATGGCGGTGTATAAAACTGATAGTCGCTTCCAGCGAAAAGTAAGATAAAATACGTCTCGCACTACAAAGGCGAGCGCCGACGTCCGCTAAAAGGCCGGCTGCTTGAATTTACAAAACAAATATCGCGTACCGTAACATAGAAGCGAGGCGCCGATGCTTCGGCGGACGTTGCATATACGGCTCGAATGGAAAATACGCGCGAAGAAAATATAGCATGATTTATAATAAAAAAAAAACAATCTATCTACGCAGTACGTAAAAGACAAAGAAAGAAATGACGTCATCGGGACGATGATCGATCCGATAACGCTTCGAACCTGTCGGAACATGTTCGTCGTAAACAAATTTTTTCTGGGAAAAGGGGGTGTTATCGCGTAGACTAAACAATCTATCTACGCAGTACCTGAGACAAAGGAAAAGATTTTTTTAAAAATCAGTTGGAGCGAGAGAGAGAGCAAAGGGTATATAACGAGGGATGAAGCGCGTCAAGCCGCAGTAGTAAGATTTGAGAGCTATACATCGATCGAAAAGTATCGCGGTTTATTTTATGGTTAAATACGTTATCACGTGCAAGTGCTCTGTAAAAGAGATTTTTTTATCGCTCAGTCGCAAAGATGTTCGTCCTGCTGTCGAGACCTTCGGACATTCGCGATTTTAGCGCCAAACAGCTGCAATTCGTACCGAAAACCGTTCTGTTGCAAATGTGCGGCGATCACGTCCACTACGTGTGGGACAGGCTTCCGGAGCATATAAAGACAGATCTGGAGGTTCAGACCTATCGTCGCTGTGACGAACATTGGAATCAACCGTGGCAGGAAACGCACATCGACGGTCCCGCTCCGATGATTAAGGATTGCGGCGAATGTCAACGAAAAAACTATTAGCTTTCGCGACGTGAACATTTTTGTGATAATTGGCACTTTGATATCCCTTTCTTCAGTCTATATGAACTTATATTGGAACACTATCGCGTTCAATATTCCTATCGACATTGTCCAACGTGTCATCGACGCGTGTGCAAGTGCTCCTTCGAAGATTGTGGCGTGATCTACCACTCTTCAATAGTGCGAAAGTGATCAAACATGGATCAATTCGAGCAAACCGAACGCGATCTATTCGAGCTGTCCGACCAAGTAGCTACCGTGGGTGAATTTTTCACATGGGCGCTGCAATGCGCGGAATTCGTCAAACAGCTCGAGACACGTTGTAGTGCCAAACGTTCGCGGCTCTCAATCGAGAAGAGGCAATCGTTGGTTGCCAGAATCGCGCGACTCGAGCGTGCAAAGACGCGACTGGAAAGACAATTTATTCATAGCGGTGGTGATTATGCGAACGTCGGTAACAGTGGCGACACGCGCGCGGCAGAACTCGTATGGCGAGAACTCGATTTCGCGTTCGAAACGCGGATAATGACCGGCGCGGTAATTAATACGGACCATATAGAACCGCGACAGTTTCTGGAAGACGCCTGCAGCGTAGTGTGCAAGCAAGTGCGAGACATTATAAAGACACATAACTGTGTCAAAGTGAACACCGCCTTCAACGAGGAGTTTGTGGCGGGTGATAAACGTGCCAATAAGAGTCTATGTACAAATAACAAAGAACTATGTCGTACATCGCACTTGCGCGAGTGGTACGAGCGGCACGTTATCGAGCCTACATTAGCGTCCCTCGATGAGTCCCAGGAACGTGACAGTGGGTGGGCGTTGACGCGAATCCTCAATTTGACGGTGAGCGTCAACAGGTACAATCCTTTGCGCGCGGGGTGTCACTTGAAATTGCCTCGAGACATTAAAACAAAGAGAGCGGTGATTAATGTGCGATCAATGGAAAATGCGTGGTTTGCGTGGGCAGTGACGGCTGCTCTGAATCCAGCCGAAAGAAATTCAGATCTGGAATCATCATACCCGCATTATTCAACGGTACTGAATTTACGAGACAATGAGTTCCCAATGACGTTGAGTCAAATTAAACAATTCGAACGGCTCAACGATATATCCGTCAATGTCTATACCATCGAGGGACAGAAGACGTCAAACGTTCTTCCAATACGGCTTATCGATCGCACGAGTGACAAACACGTAAATCTGTTGTACGTGCAGGACCCACGGGACAACAATGTAGAACATTTTGTGTGGATCAAGACTCTATCCCGCCTCGTGAGCTTGCAATTGAGCAAGCACCATGGTCAGAAGTACATTTGTGATCGGTAAGTGTCTATACTTCTTTTAATAATATATAGAATAATATAATTAAGTAATTTTTAACTCGACTTAACTGGCAATATTTAACGTCTTTTCGATGTGAATATAGAAACACCAGTCGAAATTAATAACGTCTCGATGTGATCCGAAAAAGTGCTGTGTGAATCCGACAAACCAAGTTGGCTCACGGTGTTTTTATGTTTATATCGAAAAGACGTTATATATTGTTAAGTCGAGTTAAAAATTACTTAATTATTATTCTATACACTGGCGTAAGAAATTATCACTTCTGTTTATTATACACCGTCGACCTAGTAATCGGTGCTCCATCTCATAGTTGTTATTGCGATAAGAATGTTACCACAGCCCCGTGGTCGAATTGGTACGACACCCGCACGGTATACGGGAGGTTCCAGGTTCAAACCCTGGCTGGGGTAACATTTTTTTCGCAATAAAAATTAAACTATTTAACTTAGAAATTACATTAACTGACCAAAATTCTTGGTCGAAATTAATAATGTCTCGATGTGATCCGAAAAAGTGCTGTGTGAATCCGACAAACCAAGTTGGCTTACGGTGTTTCTATGTTCATATCGAAAAGACGTTATATATTGCCAGTTAAGTCGAGTTAAAAATTACTTAATTATTATTCTATACACTGGCGTAAGAAATTATCACTTCTGTTCAATATATAGAATATTTTATATTTAGTGTATAAAAAAATTTATAATAATTGTATGTTTATTTTGCAGATGTTACTTTAGTTCGAGCGACAAGTTGCAGTCTCACACAGCAGACTGCCGAGAGGTAAACGACTGCGCTATCAGACTACCGTGCGAGGACAATAAGTGGCTGAGCTTCAAAAACCACAGCAGGAAAGAGCGACTTCCCTTCGTGGTGTATGCCGATCTGGAGTGCGTGCTGAAGAAGGCACAACCGGAGACTGAACACGCGTCATACGCCTATCAACATCATCGGGTATGTAGTATAGGATACTACATACAGTGCTCGTACGATGAAACATTATCGGCGTATCGATTTCGTCGTGACAATGACTGCGTCGCGTGGTTTGTCGAGGAACTCAACGGATTTGCGCATCGCGTAAAGAACATCTTGCCCGACATTGTATGCATGGTAGACCTAACATGAGACGAGTGGGAGACATTTCACAGCGCGGCGCTGTGTCACATTTGCGAAAAACCGTTCGCGCCGGATGACAATCGTGTACGCGATCATTGCCACCTGACCGGGCGTTATAGAGGTCCAGCACATTCGACGTGCCATCTGAATTATAAGGATTCTCACTTTATTCCAGTCATTTTTCACAATCTATCGGGCTATGACGCACACTTTATTATCAAGGAGATAGCTGCCGCATTCGAAGGCTCGATCGATGTACTACCTATAACAAAGGAAAAGTACATCTCATTCACGAAGCACGTGAAAGACACCGCCGAAAGATCAGATTCGCGAAGCGATATAAAATTAAGATTCATCGACTCGTACAAATTTCTGAGCGCGAGTCTTGCAAAATTGGCATCCTTCCTCGATAAGAATAAATTAAAAATTATACGTTCCAAATTTTCCGCGTTATCCGACAACGATTTTGAATTGTTGACGCGAAAAGGTGTCCATACGAATACGTGGACAGTGTCGAAAAGCTGGAGGATACGTGTTTACCACCGCGCGATTCATTTTACAGTTCTCTGACCGGTGACACCGTATCCGAGAGCGATTACGCGCACGCCGCGAACGTATGGCAGCGTTTTTCCGTTCGAACACTGGGCGAATACAGCAATCTATACCTGAAAACCGATCTCTTGCTGTTGGCCGACGTGTTTAAAAATTTTCGCGACAGCTGTATTGCGAGTTACGGACTCGATCCCGCGTACTACTACACTTTACCAGGCTTTACGTGAGACGCCATGTTGAAACATACGTGTGTCAATTTCGAACTGCTGCCCGACATTGACATGGTCATGTTTATTGAACGTGGTATTCGCGGCGGCCTGAGTCAGTGTTCAAACAGATACGCGCAGGCCAACAACAAGTACATGCAGTGGTACGATCCATCGAAACCGTCGTCGTACCTAATGTACTTTGATGTCAACAACTTGTACGGCTGGGCGATGTGTCAGCCACTGCCCTACGCGGAGTTTCGATGGGTCGAAGACGCGTCAAATTTCAACTTTAGCGCGATCGCTTTGGATTCGCCTACGGGCTATATTCTCGAGGTTGAACTAGAATATCCGTAGGATAAACACGACGCGCACACTGACCTACCGTTCTGTCCGATGCGCGATAAACCGCCCGGCAAACGGCGGGCTAAATTTTTTGCCACGCTGCACGATGAGGAGCGTTACGTCATCCATTATAGCAATCTGCAGCAGCGTACGCGCCACGGCCTTCGCGTCACAAAAATACGACGCGTATTGCAATTTGCTCAATCTGCGTGGCTCTGCGCTTACATCGAACTCAATACAAAATTTAGAACACAGGCTAAAAATGAATTTAAAAAAAATTTATATAAATTAATAAATAACGCTGTTTTTGGGAAGACGATGGAGAATGTACGCAATCACGTAGATGTAAAATTACTTGCCACGCTGCACGATGAGGAGCGTTACGTCATCCATTATAGCATTATTACTGACGAAGTGGGACGGACGATACGGCGCGGAGGCAATAATCGCGCGACCGAATTTCCACAGCAGGAGCGTGTTTTCGAAAAATCTGGTAGCCGTCGAACTGCGCAAACTCGAGGTGAAATTCGACAAATCGATCTACGTCGGCATGTGCATCCTCGACATGTCGAAGGTGTGACTGTACGAATTTCACCACGAATACATGTCTCCCCTGTACCGCGACTGGTGTAGAATCATGTATACCGACACGGACAGTCTGATTTATTATATCGAGTGCGACGACGCGTATGAGAACATAAAACGTGATATAATCAAGTTCGACACGAGTGATTACGCGGTAGATAACACTTATGGTATGCCACTCGTAAATAAAAAAATGCCGGGCCTGATGAAGGACGAAAACAACGGTGCGATCATGACCGAATTTGTTGGACTTATGGCGAAAATGTACGCCTTGCGAGTCGATGGTAAAAAAGACTGTAAAAAAGCAAAACGTATCAAAAGCAACGTTATCGCGCGTACCATCACGTTCGACGACTACGCGCGGTGTCTGAACGATGAGATCGAAATGACTTGACCGCAGTCGTGCATAAGATCGAAAATGCACGAAGTGTACACTATCAGCGAGACGAAAATCGCTCTGAGTCCGTACGACGATAAACGATATATCGTGCCGGATTTGATCGATACGTTGCCGAATATAACGTAATGTATATACGTATGTAATGTATGTATTATAATGTATGTACGTATGTACCGGGTGTCTCAGACCACCAGTATCACCCGATTTATTCGTAAACGCAACATTTTAGAGAAAAATGTTCCAGACCAAAGTTGTATGGTTTCAAGGGGTACATAAGACGGTGTCATTAGTTTCACCTTAAATAGTTGCTCGAAGGTCACGTAAAGGTCACCTTCAATTTTTTAAATAGAATTACCTACTTTTTATTACATATTCTTGTAGCTTATCTCGAGGGCTTTCCAAAACACTATAAGAAAGTATTTTTTCATTAAGAACTTTTGGAATTATAAGGCTTAAAAGTTCTAGTATTTTGACATAAAATACAAAATATCTTGTAAAACATCAAGTTTTCGGTAATGTTACCTTAATATTTTTATGCACAGAATAATGAGACAAATTAATTGGTACGAAAAAAAAGACAGTTGCTTTTAAGATAAAGTATGCAGATGCATGTTGCAAATTACATATTTTTTCTTAAAGGAACTATGCCTTTTTTTATATCAATTGATTTGTCTCATTATTTTGTGCATAAAAGTATTAAGGTAACATTACCGAAAACTTGATATTTTACAAGATATTTTGTATTTTATGTCAAAATACTAGAACTTCCAAACCTTATAATTCCAAAAGTTCTTAATGAAAAAATACTTCCTTATAATGTTTTGGAAAGCTCTCGAGATAAGCTGCAAGAATATGTAATAAAAAATAGGTAGTTTTATTTAAAAAATTAAAGGTGACCTTTACATGACCTTCAAGCAACTATTTAAGGTAAAACTAATGACACCATCTTATGTACCTTTTGAAACCATACAACTTTGATCTGGAACATTTTTCTCTAAAATGTTGCGTTTACGAATAAATCGGGTGATACGGGTGGTCTAAGACACCCGGTATATATGTATGTAATGTATGTAGTAGTAACATGATATATGTATGTAAGTAACGTAATATAATGTAGTAGTATAACATATAAATGTATGAATGTATGTATGTATGTATGTATGTATATAATGTAACGTATGTATTATGTTAATGGAAGGATGTTAATAAAGATATCGTACATGTCTTTAGTATTTAATATTTTTTATTATATACTTTATATGTATTACATATTTCAAACACTTTACATGTATTATTTTTATATTAAAAATAAAATACTGCGCAGTACTTTCTCCACGATGTACACGTCAGGATAAGTCGCGCGATGCAACTCGTGCTCGTAGAACGCTCCAGCGACGGATTTTCCACGATAGTCCTCGAGTAGGTACGTTACGGGACCCCTCCCGGGGTCATTTGGCATCCATTGGAGCTTTTCCGGGCCCTCTGGATGGCAAATGATACGGGTTTTGCAAACCCGGAGTGCCCGAGCACATCAGTACCGTAATCTCTGCCTTCGGGCAGGGACCGGGGAGTCCCCAGGGACTCGCGAGGGAAGCGCCCTCTATAATAAGTCGCTCGGACTGGACAATGCCGTGAGGAAGAGTCAAGAGACTCTTCCAATTGTCCTAAGGGAAGGAAAACCCTAACAGAAAACCGGGGGTCCGGCTGCCTCGCTTAGGTGCCTGGTGGTGGACTTTGGTCACCCAGCACCAACTGCCGGTAAGGGTTGGCGGCCCCGACTTCAATCGCCCAGTCGGCCGTGGACCGTTAAGGAGGAGTTTCCACTCTCCCCGCCGGCCTAGAGGAAGGAAAACCTCGATAAAAAACCACGGGAGGGAGCTCCCGTGCCCTGTCCCTTGATGTGCGGAGGCCTTCGGATCTCCTGCGCAATGGCTCGGTCCGGCGGTCTCCTGCGCATCCGGGGAGAATGGTGGGAGTGTCTCTTGCGGGGACTGGCCCCTATCGTCCATTGCACGCCGGTGCTCCGGCAGGGCGGTAGGGTGCCAGCGGGGTTCTATTGGGGATCCGGGGTGGGCGGTCCTCACTCTCGAGGCGGACAGGGATGCCGTCTCGCCGAGGGGGTGGGAAGACCTCGTCTCAATACCCATTGCACGCCGGTGCTCCGGCAGGGTGAGGCGGGGTAACCTCCTTTCAGGAGCCCTCGTACGTGATGCGGGGGTGACTGGAGGGAAGGCCCGTGTTGGGGATTTGCACACCAGGGATGTGATCCCACGGTGTCCTCAACACGAAGGGTAGTTCCAGGCCGCCCGAACGTATTTCGGGGTCGGGGCTGGACTACCTGGGTGGGGGACTCGTCGGGCCGCTCGGACGTATTCCGAGGTCGGGGCCGGCAAGTCCATAAAATGAGAAGATCTCCGGTGTCAAATGCCGGAGAAACTGGTCGGGGGCGGTCGTCGGGGAGTCCTATTCCTTGCTTTGGCGGGCGGCGGGGGGCTGGGATCGAGTTCGCTCGGCCGGTCCCCCCGTCCGTCCGTCGGGGCGGGGTTGGGGCTTCTTGGCGGGCATCAGCCGGTCGGAGGCGACCCCGGGCCGGGGGCGGCCCTCGCGTCAAGCCTGGCAAGCGGGCGTCTCCGGTACGGGCGTGGCAAGCCCGGGGTGCCTGAGCTCGGGTGGGCCGGACCCGTGAGGCTCGGAAGCCAACCGGCCTAAGGGAAGGACACCCCGAATAACAAACCACCGTATAAATATGAAATAATGTCGACGAATCAGGAAAAATCCTTGGTCTCGGATGCCAAGGGCCGGCGCGTAGGCGGGGATAGTGTCCCGGTCCCCCCCGCGTCGTCATCGAACGACGGGCTTCCCAGGGTGTTGCCAGCGAGCACACTGGGAGAAAATGCTATCGCTGATAGCGTGAAGAAGAGTGGCATTCCGAGGGTCATTGTGACTAACAATAAGATCAGTGGCCCGAAGAGTGTCAAAGCGCGGATCGCACTGAGAGCGTCTCAGGGAGTAACTACTCCCAGCTCTCAGAAAACGAGCTCCCAGAAGACAAGTTCTTCCAGGACAAACTCCCTAAAAACCGGAGCGGGGAAAGGAGCAGGCGGTCCAATGTCCGTCGCAGATTCAATTAGGAAGAATCGCGAGGAAGAAGCAATCTTGAAGAAGAAGGCTAATGACTTCCTTGCTGGCGGCCAGGGTACAAGAAACCTGGACGATAATGACGTCGACATGGTGTCCGCTGACATAGTGTCCATAAGATTGGACTCTGATTTAGAGTCTAACGCAGGATCTGATAGGACTAGTAGATCATCGTCCGCTACTAGAACGTCCTCAAGGGCAAGGGGCAGGCCAGTTACAACTGACGACTACGCACCAAAAAAGGTGGAAATGGCTGGAAAAGAACTAGCCAAGCTTAAAAAGCAGATTAAAAATCTTAAAAATCTTTCTGTCCCTGCTGAGCTGAGTCATAACCGCAAGGCTATCGAGAAGAAACTACTCAACGAGCTTAAAATGGCTCCAACAGCGGATCTTTCCAGCAAGATCATAGACCCTTCGCACCGCCTCTTCAAGCTTTAAACGACCCATTGCTAAGCTTTGCGTTCTGCCGATTAACTCTGGAGACAACTGTTCGCCAACTCTGTCGTCGAAGGCGGGCGGTAATGTTTCGAAATCATTGGCGATAATTTGAAATGCGCCGTAAAGCCGGCTCAGACGTCGCGAGCGTGATCGGAGACAGCGCACGGTCAGCGAGCGCAGCAACGGAGAAGCACCGGCCCTAGCAATGGTTGTTTGGTCGTCATCTTCATCTTCTTCTTGAGTCTTTCAGATCATATTCGTTTTCACGAGATAATTTGTAACGACACCGAGAGTAAGAGTCAAGCGTGACGGATTTAATACGTGTATCGGCGCGAAGAAAACTTCTACGGATATAGTGCGGTTCGAATCCCGGATTTACATGTGAGATCGTCAAGTTTAAAGCGGAGTTTCGACGGAGCCGCGGCGGACAACGACGAGGCTGGACAGGACGTCCTTACGCCACCGTTTTCCATTTCCACATTCTGCTTATTCACTCCCTAACGATAAGAAAACGAGACGCCCGAAAGTTTGAACGTCGTCGCTTCCTACCTCGAGAGAGGCTTCAGGTTTGATTTCCCAATTTGATTGCCGTGGTAATTTCATGAAACGCATTGTGGCTATTCTCGCCATTATCTTACCGCGCGACTACGTAAAGTTTTTTTGACATCCGCGTTAAATGTGCATTTCGTGTGCGGGCACTTTTGATATCTTTCTATTGCGTGTGTTCGTAGCCGGTTGTGACATTGTTCATTTCTCGATTTAATCTCCGCGGTATTACGTGCAGTGCTTGTACAATCACAATCATTCTCGCCATTTTATCGTTACGCGCCCGCGTGATATGTTCGACAATGCATTAACTCTTGATACGAAATCCGCATTGCAATGTACAAGTTCGTGTCGGGTAACCCGGTATTTTCCTTATGCGTACGTGCATTGTTTCTTTTCGACATTGTTCCTATGCGAGCGATTCCGGTAATTCATCCATTACGTGAAGTGCACCAAAATACGAGTATTTTCATATGCGAATGAACGTGAATTAATTATATCTTCCAAAAGTTTCGTGTTCGGTTTCTGCATTATCATTTGTCCACCGCTAACGATTATTCTGTTCTTGCACCGAGATTCCATGAGTATGCCGACGAGAAAGTTGTGAGTAGATCGTAGATACACTACGATTGAGTACGATGTTGTGGAGATGGGCAACACGATGTTGCGAGTTTACCGCATGGCACACGGCTGCCGGGGCACACGGCTGCCCGAGTTTACCGCATGGCACACGGCTGCCGGGGCACACGGCTGCCCGAGTTTACCGCTTGGCATACGGCTGCCGGGGCACACGGCTGCCCGAGTTTACCGCGTGGCACACGGCTGCCGGGGCACACGGCTACCGGGGCACACGGCTGCCCGAGTTTACCGCTTGGCACACGGCTACCGGAGCACACGGCTGCCCGAGTTTACCGCATGGCACACGGCTGCCGGGGCACACGGCTGCCCGAGTTTACCGCTTGGCACACGGCTGCCGGGGCACACGGCTGCCGGGGCATACGGCTGCCCGAGTTTACCGCGTGGCACACGGCTGCCGGAGAGATTTCTGAGGACTATATGATACACCGCGACTGTTGTTTACGCTACTTTGATCTGATAACCGCGACTGATGACTTTACGTTACTCTGTTGATACCCGTGACTGAATGAGATACACCGCGACTGAGATTACCGCTATCCCATGATAACCGCTCAGCTCAACGAGATCATCTGAGCGCTAGACATCTTTGAACTGCGCGCCACTCATCCTTGCGTTCTACGTTCCTGCTTCCTGCGACCTGCGCGCTAGACATCTTGATCTGCGCGCCATTCATCCTTGCGTTCTACGTTCCTGCTTCCTGCGACCTGCGCGCTAGACATCTTTGATCTGCGCGCCAATCATCCTTGCGTTCTACGTTCCTGATTTCCTGCGACCTGTGCGCTAGACATCTTTGATCTGCGCGCCATTCATCCTTGCGTTCTACGTTCCTGATTTCCTGCGATCTGCGTGCTAGACATCCTTGCTCTGCGCGCCATTCATCCTTGCGTTCTACAGTACTGACGAGCGACTGTACGAGTGGTTGACAAAGTCTGTACAACTGCGTCGAAGATCAAAGGTACAGACAAGAAAGGATTGAATGAAGCTGCGGCCACCATTTCCGCAGCAATCACGCACCTCATTAATAGGGGTGAGTCGGACTCTAGGGCCGCAAATGAAGTCGCGTTTGACGGGCTGCGCGCAGAAATCGCAGCCCTCCGCGAGGAGAATGTGCGGCTCCGCGAGCAAGTTAAGGAGATCAGGGAACTCCGTGAGAGAACCCTAGCTGTTCCAAACGCGAGCGTCGCAACAGACGTTGACATGGAACACAACGACTCGGACTCTGACAAGATCAGACCCAGAGCCGGGCTCGGAAGGAAATCCGCAAGGGTCATCATCCCTGATTTGTCGGAGGATGAAGAGGTAGATGTAGTCATGAATATCGCTGAGAATAATGAGGAGCGCGAAAAGGCGATATCCGAAAAGAATCGTCTCAGGATATTAAGGGAAATTGAACGGGACGGCAAGCCTGCGGTGCTCAGACCTCAACTGCGGGGTTCTGGCCCTACAATACTGGAGGCAGCGGTACCACCCAGTGGCTCGATAGGAGAGGAATCTATGGAAACGAGAATATGTAGGGCCCTCTCAGATCAAATGAAGGAGATGTTTGGACAACTTACTGCTAATATTGCGGCGATGCTGCCCAAACAAACGACGGACTCAACACCCGCAGGGGGAAGGAAAGGAGCTAATACGCCCAAGTTCAAACCAGACAAGGGCGCTCCTGAAAAGCGTAAGACGGACACCGGAGTGAGAAAGAACGCCAAAGGGACGGGCAAGAGTGTCGCCCCTGCCCCTGCAAGTGGAGTGCCTCCAGCTGGCAATGGTAAGAATGCCAGCAAGGCCACCCTTGCCTTGACTTCGAATCCTGGTCCAGGAGGGCCATCGAAAGGACCACGGTGGTGAAGCGGGGAAAGAAAGAAAGAGGAGGCGGAAAGCCTGAGGCGGGCAAGAGTGGTGGAAATCCTCCAAACAAGGGAGGTCTACCCAAGAAAAAGCCTAATACACAGGCCAGTCAGCCTGCCGATAATAAAACGGCTAAGGCCGGGAAGAGAAGAGTGCCGCGCAATGCGGCCGTCACCCTCACCAGTGTTGAGGGTGATTATGACTCTTTAATAAAAGAGGCCACCAAGGCTATCGTCCTCAAAGATCTGGGCATAGAGGGAGGTCTCAGGCCGCGCAGGGCCCAGACTGGTGCATTACTCATCGAAGTCCCTGGTCAAAACGGTGCCGAAAAAGCCGATTTATTGGCTGAACAAATAGCAACATTGTTCGCGGATAGGCCGGGTGTCAAGGTGGCTAGGCCTTGCAAAACAAGCGAGCTCAAAATAATGGACCTGGCGGATTCTGTGACCGCCGACGACATCGCTGAGACTATCGCCAAGATTGGCGACTGTCAGTCAGCTCAGGTTCAGGTGGGCGAGCTAAGGAAGGGACCGCTGGGCCTTCGTACGGCCTGGGTACGCTGCCCAGTCACAGCGGCCAATAAGATCTTGAGGGCGGGTCGCATCCAGATCGGATGGTTTGTGGCTCGGATCCAAGCACTAGAAGCCAGACCCTTGCAGTGTTTCCGCTGTTTGGAGTCTGGACACGTGCGGATTAACTGCACGGCGGAGGTCGACCGTAGCTCCCAGTGCTACAGATGCGGCAAAGAAGGGCATCTGGCACGGGAATGCACGGAGAAACTTAAGTGCCCGGTGTGCGCGGACAGTGGTAAGCCAGCGAACCACCGGGTAGGAGGAAAGGCATGCCCCTCATCCCGGAAGAGATCCAAACCGGGAAGAGCGACACAATTTTCCCAGCCGGGGAAATCTCAACCGGCCAAGGATAAAGGGGAAGAAGAAATGGAGGTAGAGGTATTGCCAGCGCTTCCCAGAAAGGCTCCTGCTATTACGAGCATTGAGACGACAAACATCAAGATTCCCAGGAGGGCTGCCGTCAAACGGGTAGCCCAGGACAACAGTGCAGGGTGTTCGGGAAACCAAGATGAAGACACGAGGCCTAAGGCCCAAAGACGGAGAAAGGAGAGGGCTCCAGCGATTCCTCAGGACCAGGTTCAGCAACAACAACTGCAGCAAGAACCATCGACGTCGACAACGACGTTGACATCCAGCGAAGAAGTTCCAACTGGAATATACGGGGTTTCGGAGGAACAAACAGCGCCACTAGGAGAGACGGAACCACCAATTCTGATCCCGCCTGCGGATCAGCAGGAAGAGAGCGAAAGAGCGGAGGCTCTAGCAATCGAGTCCACCAATGGATTATAAGGTACTCCAAGGCAATGTCAATCACTGTCGGGCATCGCAGGATGTATTCCTGCAGACTTTAGCGGAGTCCGGCAGTGGCCTTGGAGTAATAGCAGAGCCGTATCGGGTGCCGCCCGGTCACCCGTGTTGGGCGGTCAGCCGGTGCGGCGGCTCTGCGATTACGTGGCGTATGACCGAAGAGCCCGTTCCTTGCTCCAGATTGGAGAGGGGGGATGGGTTTGTAGCGGTTATATGGGGACTTACCGTGGTTGTGGGGGTTTACATCCCTCCCCACCAATCATTGGACATCCCCGGTTTTGAGGGAGTTCTGGACAGTCTGAAAGACTGTTTAAACAAGTACCTGCCTCAACAGCAGGTGCTCGTGGCCGGGGACTTTAACGCGAAATCAACGCTTTGGGGTTCCCCGGACAGACAGAAGAGGAGGAATCCTCACTGATTGGACGGCGGGCCTGGGCCTGGTGTGCATCAACACAGGCATAATTCAGACCTGCGTGCGACAAAATGGGGGGTCCATCGTAGACCTCACGTGGGCAAGCCCCCCGGTCGCGCGCCGTATTCGTGGGTGGAGGGTGGCCGTGAGGCTCGAGACATTGTCGGATCACCAGTGGATCGAGATGAGCCTCCCGGTCACCACTCCTGAGATCCAAGTTCGCCGCCGGGAGACAAAGCAACGTTTCCCTAGGTGGGCTCTCCGTAAATTGGATAAAGAGATGCTGAGAGCATCGCTACGGGTCTCCCTTTGGGCGGACAACTCAGTCGTCCAAACCGGGGACATTGATGAGGCGGCTGCCTGGATCGGGGAAGCCATGACCAGTGCGTGTGACGCATCGATGCCCTGATCCAGGCCTCAACCGAGGAGAAGCGCTTATTGGTGGACGGAGGAGATCGCCGAGCTTCGGCGCTCCTCCGTCCACGCCAGACGTCTCTGGCTGAGAGCGAGGCGCCGAGGAGATTAGCAGCGCCTCGAGGAAGTGGGAGAGGGATACCGCGCCGCCAAGCGGGCCCTCTCCCTGGCCATCAAAGTGGCCAAGGACCGTGCATGGAAGGAGCTACTGGAAGAGACTTACCGGGAGCCTTGGGGGCGGCCCTATAAAATGGTCCTCAACAAGCTGAGGGCCTGGGCGCCCCCAGTGACGGAGGGAATAGACCCTGAGTTCCTCGAAGAAGTAGTGGACACCCTCATCCCGGACGACCCCGGGGAGAAGGTGAATAGTGGCCCACCTCCCCCAGTTGGGCAGTGGAGCGAGGAACTCGGGGTCACGATGGAGGAGTTGAGGTCTGCGGCGAAAAAGCTGCAAACCGGAAAAGCTCCCGGTCCGGATGGAGTGCACGGTAAGGCATGGGCCTGGCCACGGGGGAGACGGCCGAGCATCTGAGAGAGTTGTATACCAGATGTCTCAAAGAGGGCCGTTTCCCCCGAGCATGGAAGATGGCGAGGCTGGTCTTCCTCCCAAAGGCCGGCAAACCCGCCGATCAGCCTTCTGGATACAGGCCAATCTGCTTGCTGGACGAGGTCGGAAAACTGTTCGAGCGAGTAATCGCTAGCCAACTCGTCCAGCACCTATCCCGGACTGGTCCGGACCTCTCGCCGGACCAGTACGGCTTCCGGGAGGGCAAGTCGACGGTTGACGCAATCCAGCGTATCCGTGCCCTCTCGGAAGCCGCTGCGAGGGACGGCAGGGTGTTGTTGGGTGTGTCATTTGACATTGCAAATGCATTTAACTCCCTGCCGTGGCCGGTCATCAGGGCGGCACTCCTATATCATGGGGTGCCCGAGTACCTGGTGGCCGTGCTGTTTGATTATCTCCGGGACAGGGGATTGGCCTACACCGATAGGAATGGTGTGGTGAGGGTGAGGCTGATCGTGCGGGGGGTTCCACAGGGGTCAGTTTTAGGGCCCCTATTGTGGAACCTTAGTTACGACGCCGTGCTGCGTGTCGCCCTCCCTCCGGGATGTTGGCTCAACGGTTTTGCCGACGACACATTCCTGGGGGTCGAGGGCGACACATGGGAGGAGGCCATCCAATTGGGTAACGTCGTTGTGGCAAAAGTGGTGGCCGAAATAAGAAGGGCGGGCTTAAGGGTAGCTCCCCAAAAGACCCAGGCGGTCTTTTTCTACGGCCGTCGAATGGGGAGACCACCCGCCGCCCATATTATCGTGGAGGGAACCCGAGTTCCTTTGGGGACCAGCATGAAGGTACTAGGTCTCCATCTAGATGGTACCTGGAACTTTGGCGAGCACTTTGCTTGCCTGACTCCCAAGGCAACGGGGGTGGCAAACAGCCTGGCTAGGCTGATGCCTAATTTGAGAGGGGCGAGCGGTCGTGCTCGCCGGCTCTACGCGATGGTCGTGCAGGCCGTGGTTTTATATGGGACACCCATTTGGGCAGATAAGGCGGAAAGCACCGTGCGCATCAAACGGCAGTTACGCCAAGTCCAGCGCGCGGTGGCTCTTCAGGTGTCCCGGTGCTATCGCACGGTCTCGCACGACGCGGCGACGCTTCTAGCGGGGGTCCCCCCGCTTGAGCTCGCCGCGAGGCAGCGCCCCGAAGTCTACCGGCGCGTTGCAGAGTTAAGGGCGAGGGGGGTGCCAATCCCCGCTAAGGCGCGTAGAGCTATAAAGTTCCAGGAGGCGGCGGTCCTCATAGAAATATGGCAGGAGTATCTTGCCACCTCGGAATGGGGAAGGAGGACCGTCGATGCCATCCGGCCCTGCTTGCCGGACTGGCTAACAAGCAGGGAGGAACTCGGGATATCGTTTCACTTTGCGAAGGTACTGACCGGGCATGGGTGCTTCGGGAGGTACCTGCACAGGATTGGGAAGGAGGCCACCACAAAATGCCACCACTGCGACGAGGAGGAGGACACGGCGCAACACACGCTCGAGTTTTGCCCAGCGTGGGACGAGCAGCGCCGTGTCCTCATGGGGGAGGTCGGGGTAGACCTCTCCTTGCCAGCCATCGTGGCGGAGATGGTCGGCAATGAAACGAGATGGCGGGCATTTCTGGCCTATTGCGGTCAAGTAATGTCCGCCAAGGAGGTGGCGGAGCGGATCCGTCGCGGGGAGCAAAAACCCCTAAGGCGACGGGTCCGCTACCAATCAGGATTTAAGGCAAACCGGCCGAGATAGGGTGGGGGTCCGGATTAGCAACGGGATTTCCTGTGCTCTGCTCTGCTAGCCGTCCCATCAAAGCTCGATGGGACTTTGCCACCGCCAGGTGACAAGGGATGTTACGTACCTCCGCGCCGCCTGATGATAAAGGGCGGCGCGGAGGAAGGGAGGTGCGGCATCTGGCTGGGACTCCAGATGTCGCACCAGCCTCCCAAAAACAACGGGAGAGGACTGCGGGGGTGGGTGGTGTCCACATCCCCGCAGTATAAACAGGGACAGTCGACTCTTGGTCCCCGAGCCTCCAAGCTCAGAGGAGGAGGCCCTAGCTTAGGGCCATGCGCAGGGAGGCGCCTGGATGTAATTATCAGAAGTTCCCAGGCGTCTTCCACTTATGCGCAGTGACACCCGTGGAGTTTTAGTGGGTAAGAATCCCACACTCCCCTCGTCCTCTCCCAGGAGGGCGGGGGGGTCTTCCCCCTCCTCAACAACAGAGGGGGCTACCGGTCAGGTTAGACCGGTAGTATAAGATTTCTCCACGTATAAAAAAAAAGGTAGGTTACGGGATTGATATGCTGCACTCTGACGATTTTAAACACCTTGGTGGTCCAATTTGGCGTGTAACCATTCTCGAAAATCGTCTTGTATTTGCTGACGCGTACCGAGTTGCCCGTTTTGAACTTTGTCGGGCCCGCGATCTTCATCTGTACACCGTAGTCAAGAGTCTTTCGGCAATCGCGGGGGTAACGTCGACGGGTCGCATGCCGATCGTTCGATGCTTGTGCGCGTTGTAATCCGACACGAGTCGCGGTAGCTCGTCGACCCACTTGTAAGTTCCGTTGAGCGTAAACATCTTCCACATGTTGTTTTTTAACGTGCAATTGAACCGCTCGACGACCGACGCCTTCAACACCGAATACGTGGAATAATGATTGATGCCGTGTTTTCTCACGAGACGTTGCACGTCGGTGTTGTAAAATTCCTTTCCCATGTCGGTTTGTAGGTTACTAGGGCACCTCCCGCTATCTCGAATTATCTCAGCGATAGCGACGGCTGTCTCGCTGCCGCTTTTACCCTTGAGCGGCACAGGCCACGCGTACTTGCTCAACACATCGATGACAGTGAGTATGTAGTGGTGGCCTCCGTTGAAATGCGAGTACGGGCGCATCTCGACGATGTCAGCGTGCCAAAGGTCGTCGTACCCTCGCACTATGACATGTCTGCGGGGAAAATTTCTTCTCGCCGGTGCGTGCAATTCGTCCACCAACCGTCGCTTTTCGATATTTTTATCCACATCGGATTTTAACGGTCTCATGTTTCGTTGTCGCCGTTTCTGCTTCTAGTGCATCGTTCGTAGCAGTTTCTGAACAGTTTATAACCGCTTCTGAACAGTTCATAGCCGCTTCTGAGCCATTCGTGAACCGTTCGACAACCGTTTGACAACCTTTCTCGAATTGTTTGTTGCTGTTCGTCGTCGTCAGTTAACCATTGTTTGTCACTCATTGTCGTCGTCGTCGACGTTCTTTAGCCATTTGTAGCCTTTCCTGTCACCGCGTAGTTCGCAACTGTTTCTAAACTGCTCGTAATCGTTTCTGAGCTGTTTTTAAACCGTTCCACAACCGTCCGACAACCGTTCTTGAACCGTTTGACAATCATCCGACAACCGTTCTCGAATCGTTTGTTGCCGTTTGTCGCCGTCGTTAATTAACCGTCGCCGTTCGATAGTCGTTTCTGCTGAACCGTTTCTTTATCGTTCATTAGCCGTTTCCAATCTAACGATATTTGTACGCCGAACGCGGTAAGCTTCTCGTCTGACTCTTTCCGTTGATCTCGCAGACTTTTAACGCACTGATCCACGTATAGTTTGTTAACCGCGACACCGTCAGTCTCAGGTTGCGCTACGCGACGAATCTTGCGCGACCTTGCGTCAAAGTCCGTGGCGGTGCGACACAGAGCGTTGTCGCGCACGAAATTTATCACTAATCCGCTTCACCGATGGTACAAAATGGCATTCGTCGCGTCTTAGCTCTGCTCGAACAATCCAAATTTATTGATCGGTATTTCGACGCTGATTGAACGGATCGCTGTCGCGCCGTTTAATTTATAATGAGCCCAACCTCGTAAAGTTCCTCGATGATCGATATGTTCTGGAAGTTGTCGTGGGCATTGTTGCCAGCTTGACGCGAAGCGTCGAGCAATCGCAGACGATCCACCAGCTCGTTGGAGTCTTCCCAGTGCCCGTAGTCGATCTTATTGTTGGTTAGCGTCATCGCGCGAGGCGCGAATAATCCCTTTCCGGATTTTTTTTTCTTAAGTTCGGTCGATATCAACGGTGAGATTACATATAGATACTTGTATCCCTTGTTGCCCATTACTCGCTCGCGAGGATCGTGCTTGTATTTATGAGCACTCGTCGCCAACAGTATGTCTTTGTACTTTTGTCTATCTTCCTCCGTGTAGAGCTTATCATTGGGAAATTTTTTGAAGATCAACTTGTAAATACCGTGTGCCGGCGTATCGTACGTCGCCGATATAAATGTTATCCGCTTTGTCCACGTCAAAACGTTTGTTACCGAGCATCAATTCACTCTTGCCGAGATAAACGCCGTACACGGTGTCTATCGTTGGACAGGCGCTCAAAATGTCTGCAATGTACAATCGGCTCAATGGACCCAAGCGACTTTGCAACGTTTCTACAAAAAATTTTCGACCCTCCGACGTTTGCAACTGCTTTTGAACGACCGTCCCGATCGAGTCGTCC
The DNA here is from genome assembly GCA_030770225.1 of Temnothorax unifasciatus. Taxonomy (NCBI): domain Eukaryota; kingdom Metazoa; phylum Arthropoda; class Insecta; order Hymenoptera; family Formicidae; genus Temnothorax; species Temnothorax unifasciatus. The sequence goes on from JASTWK010000297.1 coordinate 131,343, forward strand.
ATGGTTTCGAAAACATCCACGTCTTCGAGGAATTCGGGACTTGTACGTTGCACGGTTCACGTCGGTGTAGAGGTTATCGGTAGTACTATCGATTGATTAGATTTACGCGGTGTCGACGATGACAGATCCAACCAGGAGTCTAATCGTTCCCTCTTTCTCTTGGTTGTAGCAGCTTCAGCACTCTCCTCCTCCGCATTTCGGGCGCAAGACCCGCAACAAAATAGAACAAAAGCAGCAGCTCCAGACGTAGGATAAGATGGCAAACAGCAGAAGAAAGACTCGGAGAAATCACAGAACCCCAACAAAAGCCAACATCCAGCCGCAACCCCCTCCCCCTTCCCCTCCCCTCCCCTCCCCCTCCGCCTCCTCCCCCCTCTCCTCTCTCCTCCTCCTCCCCCTCCCCCCTCCCCCCACCACCCGTCGTATATTTCGACAGTTTCGGCAATCTTCGACCACCGAAAGAACTGGTGTGATATTTCGGACCGAGCGTGACGAAGATTGAGTACAATCGCACGTCTTGTCAGCGATACGATCGGAGCATCTGTGAACAATTGTGCTTGCAATTTTTCCGGACGATCGACGACGATCGGCAAACCTGACGACGCGCCGTGTGGAGACTCAGTGTTCGTCGAACAGCTTCCGTCGACATGTCTATAACGTTCACGTTGACCGGGAAGAGCAGCATCCTCGCGGAGCACTATTTTCCCGCCGTGGATCTGAGCGACGGTGACTACGAGCTCGGTCTAACGTGTTTTGAGACTTATCACACGATTCCGAACGTGAATTCTTCGAATAATAAATTTTATTTCGACGAGGATGACACGGAAATTACGATTCCCGAGGGATCGTACGAGATACGGGCCATACACGAGTTTTTGAAACGTGAAATTTCACGGAAACGTCCACGACTGGTGCGTGTAAAACTGGAACGAACACGGGGAGATAACACGCGCGCCGCCCACCCTCTGATTTCCGCTTCGTTCCGTCGCGTGATCGCGCAAGCCCCTCCGGTACCCCGGGCTCTTTTTCCGCGGCTTCTTTCCGCCGCGCCGCCGTTCCCCGGCACGTGAGCGCGCGTGAAACGTGTACATGTGTATGTGTGTGTGTGCGCGCGCGCGCGCGTGGTTCGTTCCAACGACGATCGTACGTCGGTCGCGAATATCGCGCGAGAGGAGACCGTTCGCGCAACGGCTACGAAGACGAGGTCGCGGAATACCCGATAGTGTTCCGCGCAAATTACGATACGATGAAGAGCGAGATCAAGTGCGCTTTCAGAGTAAACTTCAACAAACCGAACAACGTCGGATCGTTGTTGGGATTCTCGTCGACGCGTATATTGCAGCCGGGACAGTGGCACGAATCGGACGCACCGATTAATATTATCAACGTAAACATTATCCTCGTGGAGTGTATCGTGACCGCGAGTGCGTACAGCAACGGCAAACGCATTCATCCGATACACGAGTTTTCACCGAGCGTACCACTGGGATATAAGATATCGGAAACGCCGGCGCAGATCATTTACCTGCCGACCATCGCGCGGAGCGTTACGAATCTAACGATACGCGTCGCTGATCAAAACGGACGATTGCTTGATTTTCGCGGAAAAGAGATCACTGTCAGATTGCACGTACGACGGCGAGAGCGATAACGCACCAGTGTATGCGTGAGCGTGAGTGTGCGCGCAACATATGAGATGCTAGTGTTGAACGACTCGGAGCACGCGACAGATAACAACAGTAATATCTTTATGCGCCGATCGACGATATTGTCAAGTCGACATTCGGCGGCATTAAACAAGAGACGAGAAAGAAGCTTAACGCGTCAAACGTTAAGTTTTTACAATCTCTGGGATTCGCGGTGCGAAACATCTGAATGATGACTGAAATTCTCAACATCGGAGGCGAGCCGGTCTTTGACGATCGCATCGTCAAGATCGAAACTCACACATACAACCCGTACGCCAACACAACGTTTGACTATAGCGACGAGATACGAATACCTATACAACAGCAGGATCTGTATACGTTGCCGTGCGAAAGTTTTCTCTACGTCGCAGGAACATTGACGGTGACCAGAGCAGCCGGTCAAGCCGATAACGTGGTACTAGGGACTAATTGCGTCGCGTTCATGTTCGACGAGATTCGATACGAGCTCGACGGTATGGAGATTGATTGCTGCAGAAACGTAGGAATAACCAGCACGCTCAAGAACTACGTTACAGTATCGTCCGACAGAAGCGTGATCCTGAGAAACGCTGGCTGGGATCCACAGAATAACGCGAACGGATATCAATTTTTGCGTACCGCTCAACTCGTTACTGGGATTTTGCGAGGATTACAAACGCGTGGTGATCAACGCTCGTCACGAATTGATTTTGATACGATCGCGCAATGACAACAATTCCCTGGTGGGAAGTCTCGCGTTGGAGCCCACCATCAAAATACTCAAGATACAATGGCGAATGCCTCACGTGGTATTGAACGAGATCAACAAGCTGTCGATGCTGCGCGCCTTGGAAGACGGACGATATCTAAGTATGGGTTTCCGTTCGTGGGATCTATACGAGTATCCCCTGTTGCAGAACACGACCAAGCACTCGTGGGCCATCAAGACCGCGACTCACTTCGAGAAACCGCGATACGTCGTCTTCGCTCTGCAGACGGGTCGGAAGAACGTCATGTCCGCCGACATAAGCCGATTCGACGACTGCAACTTAACCAACGTAAAACTCTACCTAAATTCGGAAGTTAATCCGTACGACGACTTGAATTTGGACTTTGATAAACACCGATGGGCGATTCTGTACGATATGTACGCGCGTTTCTGCAAGGGGTACTACGGATACGAATATCTCGAGCCGAGTCTCACCGTTTCGACTTTTCTGCGTAACGGCCCGTTTGTGATCATCGATTGCTCTCGCCAAAACGAATCCGTAAAAACCGCCACCGTGGATGTCAGAATAGAATTCGATTGCATGGAGAACGTATAGCCGAATACCTCCGCGTACTGTCTCATTATACACGACCGCGTGATTGAGTACAACCCGTTGACGAACGTGGTGCGCAAAATAGTCTGAGTGTTCGCGGCAACGTCGACGTGAATATTTTTTCTCTCTCTTTCACTCCCCAATACAATTATTTAGAGGGGGCGTGGGAGTATAAATCAAAGTGTCGCGAGACGGTTTGCAGAGTTGCGCGTCATTCCTCTCGATTCACGCATCGACGAGAGAGAGATAAAGAAATCTCGTCATGTCCGTATCAACGTTCGTGGACCTGTAAGGATTCCTCGTCGGGATGAAATTTGTCGTGAAAGAGGTGGCGGTGCTGAGAAAAGGCTGCGTTCTGTCGCATCACATTTTTAAGTACCCCATGCCGTGGAATCTCCTCACAAAATCCGACAAATCGTACGCTACCTGGATGATCGCGAATCACCATGGATTACGATGGGAAGACAGAAACGTGCCGTACAGCACGGTAAAATGCCTGATTACATCGGCCGTGCTTGGTGTAGAAGAAGAAGATCATGAAGAGGATGATGATGACGACGAGATGCCGACTCTCGTGTATGTCAAGGGATGTCAAAAACAAGAATGGCTGGTGGATCTGCTGGAAAATTATGCGAGAAGAAACCTAATCATCGAGACTCTGGATGCGCAAGATATCGAATCTTTGACCAAACTAGATGACACCAATACTATGCAATGCGGAAAACATGTCAAGAATTGCGCGTTACAAAATGTAATAAAATTAATAGCAATAATCCTCCTTTTTCGCCAGTAATTCAAATTACAAAGGGAAAGTAAAGTCGACACTAACTGGCAAGATGTATTTATTGTCACGACGTTTCGACCGTCTCTTTCGGTCCTTATCAAGTGTTAAAATATATAATTATAATTCATGCAAACGATTCAGTCCTAGCATTGTGCCAACAAACAAGTCCAGAACTGAAAAATATATATATATACACAGGTAAATTATAACGAAGAAAGATTACAAGTTTTAAGTAACTCACAAGTTTGCGCGTCAAAATTGAAGAGAACGATGTATACGAGGAAAAACATGTCAGCAACGTTCGGGAGACAAAGGCACACTAATCGAGATCAAATATAATTTATTATTATGTCGTATGCCCCAGTCAAATTGTCAGTGTCTTTCTGAAGGTTGATAGTATTGATGTTTTGTTTAATAAAGAACATTTCCGCGATTTCGCGCTTTTTGACCTGTTTCTCACGATGTAATACCTCTGTTTTCTCCCATTCGAATTCATGGTCATAAAGTGCGCGATGTTTACTGACAACGGAGTGGTTGCTGACATGTTTTTTAATGTCGGCTTTATGCTCTTTTAAACGTGTCTCCAAATGCCTTTTCGTTTGGCCAATATAAGTGGCGTCACAATTTCCACAATTAATTTTGTAAACAACGTTAGTTTGTTTAAAAAAGTCCAGTCGGTCCTTGCCCTTCATTATAACGCTGACCTGAAGAATGGTGCTTTCCCCCGATTTTGGTTTTTTCAAAACGATCACCGAACGATTTGGACACGAACACACTCGCTTGTTGAAGTCTTGGATCGACATGAAAATGATGATATGTGCATCGAGCCAACAGCTTACCTTCCTTATACGATGTAGACGATATGATGTCCTGCCTCAACATCTCTACAACATGCGCATTAACATTGCTCTTCACAGTAATACCGTAAACAGTAACTTTATTAAATCTAAGAGACGTTACTCTAAAACCTTACTTAATTTTGAAATTCGTGACATTCACTCTCGTTTAAATTATTTAAGATCTCGTATCACAAAAATCGAGAACCATATTCTCACAAGTCTCCCTTCGCGGTTAGTCAATAATTTTTTCGAGTCCAACACGGAAAAAATTAATCGCTTTAATAAACTGGAAAAAATTAGGTTGATGAACAAATTCAACCTTACTATTGCTAGACAAAATAAATCTCTTTACTCTTTTGAGAATATGGATTGTTCAAAATGGATTGTTAACACCAGTGGAAAACAGATTCCCGAATCTGTTTTGAAAATTCTTAGTCTTGGTGAGAAGTTCGCTGTCCCTATAGACATAAACAATAAGAAGGATCGTACTCGTTCAACCTTAGAGATTATTAAGAATTTCGAACTCAATTGTTACCGGATTGACGTTGATTCCGTTGAGGAGACGCGTGGTTTAATTGCTGGTGCGCTACACAAATTCCTAAGCAGGGACACACATTTTAATTATTTAGACAGCCATATTCTACGCGAGTTCGCAAAATGTAAAAGATTTTTACGCGAGAATGACGATATTTTTGTAACGAAGGCTGACAAGGGCCAAACAACTGTAGTCATGGATAGGAGATCGTATATTGACCAAATGAACTCTTTACTTGATGACCAAACGACGTATAAAAAATTAAATAAGGACCCAATCAAACGTATGACAACCAAACTTAACACGCTTGTCAAATCGTGGCACACTAACGGCATTGTTGACGACCGTACATATAAATTCCTTAATTGCACTAATGGTAATCTTCCGCGATGCTACGGCTTACCTAAGATACATAAACAAGGTTTTCCTTTGCGAATCATTGTCTCTTCCGTAGGGAGCCCACTCTATAACACAGCTCGATTTATCCATGACATTTTACATGACTCTGTACCTAAACCTAATTCACACATCAAAGATAGTTGGAATTTTGCGACTGAAATCAATAATTTTAGAATTAATCCGGACGAATTGATGGTCTCTCTCGATGTTACGTCATTGTTTACGAATATACCTAAAGAACTTGTAATGGAAGGTATAAAAAGTAGATGGAAGCATATCTCTCCGAAAACAGATTTTAACTTGGAACAATTTTTATATGCGATTGACCTCATTCTGTCCTCAACAAGTTTTCAATTCGACGGTCAGTTTTATGAACAAGTGTTTGGTAGCCCTATGGGGTCCCCCCTCTCTCCTATCCTTGCAGACATTGTTATGGATGATCTCGAGACTTCTTGTTTGGGACAGCTAGGCTTCGTGATCCGGTTCTTTCGTCGTTATGTTGACGACGTTTTTGCTATAATCCCAAGGTCTAAGATCGTTGAAACGTTAAACGTTTTTAATAATTACCACCCCCGGTTAAAATTTACTTATGAAACCGAGGAGAATAACTCGATCAACTTTTTGAACACAACTGTTATTAGGGAATTTGACATCTTAATTACTAACTGGTACACGAAGCCTACCTTCTCTGGCCGTTACATCAATTATTTCTCGTGCCATCCCGAGAAATATAAATTGAACACCATAAAAAGTCTTGTCGACCAAGCGATCCTATTATCGGACAAACGATTCCATGATAGTAACATTAAGAAAATCGAAAAAATATTGTTAAATAATTGTTATCCTCGGCATATTATAGACAAATGCATTAAAGACAGATTGAGGTTGCTTTGTTACCGCGACAATACGTACACCCTCGACACTCCACGACGTATACTGGAAAACGCTATTGCTGTTCCGTACATTAAAGGTCTTAGCGAGAGACTTTCGCGTATTTTGAAGAGTCTTGGTTTTCATATACTACATACAATTCCTAAATCACTTGATTGCGTTATAATGAAGGGCAAGGACCGACTGGACTTTTTTAAACAAACTAACGTTGTTTACAAAATTAATTGTGGAAATTGTGACGCCACTTATATTGGCCAAACGAAAAGGCATTTGGAGACACGTTTAAAAGAGCATAAAGCCGACATTAAAAAACATGTCAGCAACCACTCCGTTGTCAGTAAACATCGCGCACTTTATGACCATAAATTCGAATGGGAGAAAACAGAGGTATTACATCGTGAGAAACAGGTCAAAAAGCGCGAGATCGCGGAAATGTTCTTTATTAAACAAAACATCAATACTATCAACTTTCAGAAAGACACTGACAATTTGACTGGGGCATACGACATAATAATAAATTATATTTGATCTCGATTAGTGTGCCTTTGTCTCCCGAACGTTGCTGACATGTTTTTCCTCGTATACATCGTTCTCTTCAATTTTGACGCGCAAACTTGTGAGTTACTTAAAACTTGTAATCTTTCTTCGTTATAATTTACCTGTGTATATATATATATTTTTCAGTTCTGGACTTGTTTGTTGGCACAATGCTAGGACTGAATCGTTTGCATGAATTATAATTATATATTTTAACACTTGATAAGGACCGAAAGAGACGGTCGAAACGTCGTGACAATAAATACATCTTGCCAGTTAGTGTCGACTTTACTTTCCCTTTGTAATAAAATTATTTAACTGGTGGTCGCGCGCTACATCAACGTCCAATGAAATACATTGTTAACATACAACGATGATCGCTAGAATTAAAAAATAAATTATATATATCTTTTTATAACGTTTTATTTCTTACTCCTCCTCTCCTCCCCCATCATCACCGTTAGAGTAGGCTTTACTTCCCCCTTTTCCTAAAAAAAAATTTGGGTAATTATATAGTATAGGGGAGCCACCTCCAATCAGCTTGACCTTGACATATGTGGTCAAGGGCACCCTCCTGACTAACCCCCAGAAGGTTTTAGCCGTCGCTCGTTTTCTATTAAAAAGTTATTAACAAAAAAAGTTTGTAAAATATACCAGCTATTTGGAGTGTTGGAAGGCACAAATGACTAATGTATATGTTGAAATAGTTCAAGCATACACTTTCTACACAAAACGAGATGCTACATAGGTTTGTGACGCGCTTTAAACAGTGAAATACTTTTAAAGCGCGTCATCTAACCTATTTAGATGACGCGCTTTAAAAGTATTTCTGTTTAAAGCGTGTTACTGATCTACATAGGTTAGATGACGCGCTTTAAAAGTATTTAACTGTTTAATGATTTTCGTTAAAGCAGGGCACACACACACGTGTGTATGTCCTGCTTTATAGAAGTTGTGACTTCAATTTATCAACAATTTACTGCTTTAAATGTTGTGTTTTGGTAAAGCAGCGACTTTCTCGCGAAATAAAGTATTCTCTGCTTTAAAAAAAAAAAACATAATAGTCATTTATGCTTTCCAATACTCCAAATAGCTGGTATATTTTACAAACTTTTTTTGTTAATAACTTTTTAATAGAAAACGAGCGACGGCTAAAACCTTCTGGAGGTTAGTCAGGAGGGTGCCCTTGACCACATATGTCAAGGTCAAGCTGATTGGAGGTGGCTCCCCTATACTATATAATTACCATTTCTTCCTTTGTTTTTTACATACTGCGTAGATAGATTGTTTAGCGAATTTGTTTAGTCTACGCGATAACCACCCCCGTTTTCCTAGAAAAAATTTGTTTACGGAACATGTCCCGACAGGTTCGATTATAAACATTAATTCCCCCTCCCCCTTTCCCCCACCATATTATTACTTCTGGAATGTCGGTGTTGCCGCGTATACTCGATTAATTTTACATGATCAGTCTTGTCGCGATCGCTTGTACTGACGGTCACAACTTCTCAGAGGCAAGAGGAAAAAATGTTCTCCTTTGAAGGCATATATGTAATACTTCTATATTGCTGATAGACCTCGAGAAGGCTCGTCAACATTACGGTGCAGACCGATATTCGTGTCTCACTCTAGAGCGGACAAATTGTGCGTTGTGCGCATGCGTTGAAACCGAGGGTGGGAGTGTGCAGAAACTCATTTTGGTGTAATATGCAGGTTATTTGGTCAGTAAAGTCAGGAAATTGTTTTCATTGTCTGTACACATTTGTCATACATAAAATTTGGGATTATTCAATAAAAATGTCTAAAAGTTGTTATTTGTGCAATCGTAAGCCATCAAAGAATGAATACATTTCTGTACATGGGTAAGTTTCATAAATTATAAGAATTAAAACTTTTTATCATAAAATTGTAATTTTTTAATTGTTTTTTTATAGATTTCCAAAAAATCTAACTCTTCGTCAGAAATGGAAGGATGCTTGTGGGTTAACCGAGGCAGATGATGTATCTCATGTTTACATTTGTTTAGTTTACTTTGTTTCTGAAAATTTGAAGATAACGGAAGTTGCTGGCAATTCAAGAATATTTCTAAAGCCTGGGTCAGTTCCTTCAATATGTATTCCGAATTCATCCCGATTTGAGGTTATGCTAGCAAGTGACAACATTATCGAAGAAAATGTAACATCACTAAATGTCGACTCTTATTTATCACCGACGGACTGTGCGCCTATTCTTCAAGATGTAGAACATATGGATGATACAGTTGATTCTCCTTTATCAGCTGACTGTGAGCCTTCCTTCCAACGGAACCTTGAATTGAAGAAATTCCAACAGAACTCAATAGAAACCGATCAATCCAAACGTAATTGTAAGTCATTTATTTATTATTTTCAATAGATCCAACAGTTCAGAATTATATGCTTGTTTTTTTTTAATTATAAGCTTCTTTTACTTAGGTTCTGATGAAAATTACGTTAGTACTCCTAAGAAGCGTCGATTTCATCAACCACGCTATATTTCGAAAATCACTTCACCTGATTTTGCCACTCCAAGAAGAGCTCGACAAACTCTAAAGTTTATAAAAGACAAGGAGCAAGAGAGGTTAAAAAAAATTAAACACTTGCAAGACGTCAACAGATATCAGAGGAAACGTATCACCTCTTTAGAAGATATGATTAAACATTTAAATGATAAAGGATTGATGTCCCACGAAGCAGGAGATTCATTAACGGTAACATAATCCCATTCAAATCACATTCCGATTGTTGCAATTGTATATTCTAATTTTACGTTTACACGGTCCAATTTACGCCGATCAAGTTATAGCATCGATGTTAGAACTTCTTGATCGGCGTAAATCGTAGTCATATACTACGTTTACGCGGAGTATAATTATCAAGAGACACGGTAGTGTCTCGCGCCAAGTACACGCGGAGCGAGACCAACCGTGACTCTTTTACGCGACGCGACGATTTGCAATTACTCGAGATGTTGAGATCTCGATAACGAGTGAACGGATCAAGTTCTAAATAGGCTTGATCGATAGCTTGGGATCGATTTGGGGGGGGGGGGTCCGTTCTTTTCATTTTTCCGCTACGTGCCCTACGAGCGAAGATATTGCGAGCAAAAGTCGAAATGTGAAAATTTTATATCAAGATACTCCTTCTTCTTCTTCTTCTTCTACTGACGCCAATATAACATACATATAACAGAGGTAACAGAGAAATGTCACTTTCACTTTTTCGACACTGGCGGCTAACGGCGTTAGTATCGCAGTGCAGTGCAGTGCAGACAGCGCGGACAGTGCGGACAGCGCGCTGTCACAGTTAAATAACCTAACCTAACACGGTAGTGTCCCGCGTCAAGTACGCACGGAGCGAGACCGACCGTGACTCTTTACACGCGACGCAACAATTAATCAAATATCTTCAATAGGAAGGCTCTGTTGGACATCCAATGTGAAAATACAGGGCTAATTAAGAGCCGTTTCGTTACGTTGTCTTATATGAACGGTTGTCTTGCGAATGGCGAGGGACCGAATTGCATTCCTCTGGCAGGAACCACGAGGTAATATAGGCGCTTTCCATTCGTAAGATGATTTCCGCTCACCTCTAATTTTTATATATATTTCGTCATATAACTGAAGATGGTCTAAATCAAAGACCGAAACGTATTATTAAATGGATTACACCCACAATTGATTAATTTTTTCGCACCTCCAACGGCGATCCGGCTCTTAATTAGCCCTGTATTTTCACATTGCAACAATTAATATTTTTTCTGATTCAAGGTAATTTTTTTATATTTACATGTAATTATCCTATTGTTATACGATGCGAAGCGAGACCGTGGGACCGAAGGCTTTGCCTCCGGCCCCAGTTGCGAATCGTGTCAGCTCGCAGCTAACAAATACAATGGGCGACACGAATACCAAGGTGCAGATCACGAGGAAGGAACCAGCCAAGGGCAACGAGTCACCCGACACGACCACGGTGCAACCCACGCAGAGAAGCGCATCCTCAGGGATAGGCAAGACGCTACCCAGCCAGCAGAGGAGCGGACCAATCGACATCCAGGCGACACAGAGCTACGCCGATGCGAGCTTACAGCCCGCTGGAATCCCCGTGCCGGACGAGAGCCTCATCTTCATAGGGGAGGTGATGCAGATACAACAGCAGGACGTATCGGAATCCCAGGAGGTACCGAATTACGAAAACCTGTAATAAAAACAGTCGGAACCCTTTTTCATTCCATTAGCTTTAAGATATTTGCGTGCGTTAGCATTAAGAGAGATATATTCGTTTAGAGTCACGCAAACGCGGACGAGAAAGTCATTTTGATTATTTACACCCCGTTACACTCTATTACACTTACGACACTTTCGAGCGTAAAAACACGCCAAGCGATTGCGCGATGAGCGCGGATAGATTTTATTTGGTCATACTGCTTTTCATATTAATTCTGTTTACTATTTTCGCGATCTACATGATTCTGCTTATAAATTCGAGTCAAATTACATTCACATTTTACACCTTGCGCACAGCCGTGATGAAGTTCACAGAATTCGTCGTAGTCTCAGTTATAATGTTCTTACCAATTTTCATAGCTTTCCTGAATGTAGAGATGGTCCTAACACTTTACATACTGTTTACATTATACATGATCATTTTGATAAGGCCCGTTGAGCCGTGATGGAGTGTACGGAGATGTCACTGCCAAAGTGCAGAAAGCGCAGAGTGCGGTGCACTCGTGCGCGGATATTTAGCGATAAGATACGTTAGAGTTAAGTGAACGACGGGAAAGGGATGACAAGTAAGTTTGTCAAGTGATTTTATTTTATTTTATTTTATTTTAAGATTATTTTATATCGTCAGCGCAGGCATTCAGCCCGTACAGCGAGTACACTTACACTTTTACACGGTAAGGTCAATAGACCTACACTTTTCGCAGAAACACATTCGAACAGCCGAAATAAACCGACATATGTCGAGAAAGAGCGATAAAACGCGAAATCAGCATCTGCACTTTGTTGCACCTGCTGCACTTTTTACTAGCGGTCATACACACAGTTACACTTTTACAAGAAAATCATGTCATTAAACAAATTACAGCGATTTACACAGTGTGGCAGCGATCCAATACGATCCGAGCATTTGCACTGGGGTGCACTTGCCGCACTTGTCGTTGATTGTTACGAGCAACCGAAGTACCGCATGCCGATTTACACTTTGGTCAGAAAACAGTATTTCGAGTCAATCTACATTATATTCTACCGTCTATTTTGCCTACAGACCGATAATAACATTTGCACTTGCATGCACTTGTTGCACTTTGCACACATAGCGATAGGGGAGAGAAATACCCGTCGTACATTTACACTTTCGTTAAATTCAGTAATTTCGAATCATTCTACAAAAGATCTGACCATTAATCAAACACCAAGCCCAATATTGGCATTTGCACCGGAGTGCACTTGCTACACTTTACCGATACCGCTGGGGCAAGCGAGTTTATTAATTTTGTTTACACTTTTGACAGGCATGGCCCGAGGAGGCTCAATTGCGTTCGTTTGAGTTATTTTGCGACGATTTGCGGTATTACGTAGAGTTGCACCTTGCTGCACTCTACTGCACTTTTTTACTTATTTTACCGCGACAGTGTTTTATATGCAATTACGTTGATTTTAGAGTTTATTTCCTGTCGGAAAACATTAGATTTAAGAAGCGAATTATGCGTTTACATTATATTGCGAGATTATACTTACCTGTGTGATACTTACCTTAAGTACACCGTCGAGAACGGTGAATCCGGACGATCCCTCGATGCATACCTGAAAATAAAGAAAGATTAGAAGAAAAATAAAGAATTATCCATAGATACTTACCAGACATCGCGGGATGGTTCGTTCGACACTTACGAGTGTCATTCGGAGCAGATCCGAGTGGCACTTTTCGCGGAGGAATTATCGTATTGTTCGTAAGTTACTACAGAATTAAGTAACGCTCGCGTAAACGTAGTATAGGTTAGATTACCGGGTTCTTACAATTTTACATAAAACGCGAGATTCACTTATGGGAGCTTTCCAGCAAGCGACACAAGTCGACACAGGTATCGTTTTATCTTTGTTACTCATTGCCAAAAAAGAAAGATAGAACGAACGTTTGTGTCGGCTTGTGTCACTTGCTGGAAAGTTCTCTATGTATACAAGTTTAACGCGAAATAATTTTCCTAAATCTAAAAATAACACGATGTTATATATGCGGTTTGACGTGAATATATATATATATATATATATATATATGATTTCTGCCCAGTGCTCTGAATGTTATGTGATTTAAGACGAAGATGAAGCTGAAATGTCTTCTGACGAAGACAATGCCGAAAAATCCCCGTAGAAAATGTGCAATCTGATGGCCCCGCGATTAAGAAGATTAAGAAAATCCAGATGTAGATATATATATTGACGGCAGGGAGCTGATGCCGAGGAGATCAATCCCGTTTACGCGAAGGAATTATCGTAAGTTATTAATATATTATCGGTTCAACTTATTTTTTATTTTACATAAAACGCGAGATTCACTTATGGTATAGATATACCATATGAAAAATGTCGGCTTAGGAAAAAGTGTTATAAGATAGCCTCAAAAGTATTTCTAAATGAACAGAAGTTTGAGGATCTGCGATTTCATTCGAAAACATTTGAGATGATTGTTCTAGAACTACCAGATAAAGAGACAGTCACAGACACCGATCAGATTGTCGTGTTCGTAAAAAGGTGGTTACCAGCAAAATTGCAATTTGGACAATTCCAAGAAATTGTTATGGATAATAGAACGGTCGAAGAACTGAAAAAGAAAGTAAGATGTGTAAAAAAAATCGCTTTGTATCAATGAAAAGATAAAATGGACTTAAATTTTTCAATGTTCTTCTTTCTAGCTTTCAGCAATATCAGATATTCCGGAAGAGCATATAGATATAGCAAAGGGAAAAGGTAGTTTTCCATATGACCGTTCTGTGCTTCAAATCCAAAATGAGCATGATTGGAGTGAACATCACGATAGTTTATTAGAATTTAAAAAGGGCATCGAGCCGAGACCAGGTGTCAATGTCAATACATGTTTAATAGATCAATTTCACAAACGTTTCGGTTCACGTCGAACCATCCTCAGTGTCTACATAATTCGTTAGATACTAAAATATTGACAAAACCTTAATTAATCCTAATATCTAAAACGCTGATAACGACGTTCGCAGAATGGTAGTACGCATCTGTAATTGGAATATAAAATAAAATTGCGGCGTGTAAAGAAACAATAGTCTAATGGAATACATACAATTAGAATGCTCCATGGTGTGTAACTTTGCGGGGTCGACATTGTCGATATCTCAGATGTGTTACCTCTATATAGCAATGACAGACTATTCGGTGGCGCAAGAACGAAGCCGTATATATAGACAGCGGCAGTCGAAAGGAAGGGGAAAGGAAAGAACCGTGGTACGAACTTAAGGCTGAGTAGGGAACAAATTTAAGACAGAGAGATATCCCTCGGGAAGAGACTCCGTGTCTTTTTGTTTGTTTAACGGCGATGATTGTCGTTTTATATGAATCATTTCGGACGTAAGTCTCTTCCCGAGTGCCGGCTCAATGTCAAGCACCTCCACACCTTCCCAATCGAACTCGTGGTCGGTTTGCACCCTATGAGCCGAAATGACCGAAGGAGAACGAGAATTTCTGTCGATATCATTTTTATGTTCTTTGACTCTGGTTTTAAGCTGCCTTTTGGTCTGATAGTTTATCTTTCAATTTTGAAGATGGTGCCGTCTTCTTACACAGGTATGCATATATTCATTATATTTCTTGATTGTTAAATCTATGTCAAGTACCTTTTAATCTCACTCTTTTTGGTTTGTTTTACAGGGACAATAGAGAAAAACCAAAACAATTAAATGCCGACGAGGTAATAGAGATCGCTTTTAAGGAAAATTCACGCTTAACATCGCTTTCTACTACTTCGAGTTACAGTCCACGTCGGGAGAGAGCACTTAAAATATATTTGGATCGTCCATAGAGAGAGAGCACCAATCTCCTAAAATTCAGTTGCTAAATAGACAGATGTGCGAACACAAAACATTTGCACATAAAATGATTGCGTGTTGGGTATTTGCGAAATCGATATTTCTTCAAATGCCAAATGTTTTGTGTTCCAGTGAGTCTTCAGCATTTCAAAGCTTCTGCATTCCTAAAGATTTTCGGCTTTTTGTTTCCTCATAAAGGAAGCTTTGTTTTCATGAATTTCGTATATGAATTTTTGATTGCGTATAAAGTTGGGTCTAGTCAACATGTTTGAAATTATTGGATTTTTTAAAGTGTTTGGATTCATGAATTGTTATATAGTAACACGGAATCCCGGTATTCGTACCTGATTTTGAGATTTCTAGAATTATGAATGATTTATATGAAGTGTAAAATATGTCCGATATCAACGTCTGCCTAGCTGGCCCCCCCACTTGCTCAAAATTTAATGATTAAATTATATAATAATGCGCTATTTATGATATCACCTGGTCTGTTGAATCAGTTTTCCATCTGTAGAATTAAACTGAGCATCAAGAAGTAAAATAATTGTTTCGCCAATAATGTACAACAGACAAGAATAACTCGACTGAATTGGTTTACAGAATTAACTGCGATAATTGTTGCGCATCGTATATCGGACAAACTAAACGATATCTAAAGACTCGGATATCGGAACATTTCAGGGATATAAAGAAAGACGACAGTAACCATTCCGTTGTCAGTAAGCATCGTGTTTCCCTTGGGCATGATTTCAAATGGTCTGATGTTGAAGTACTGCACAGAGAAAAGAATAAAAAAAAGAGAGAAATCGCTGAAATGTTCCTCATAAAAAAGTATCCGGATACTATTAATCTGAAAAAAGACACGGATAATTTAAATCCTATATACGATAAGGTCATCTCATGCGTTTAATTGTTTTATTTTCCAATGTTGGATACTCTGACAACCTTGTCTGTTTTAAAAACATATGCGATATCGTCAGTTCGTTACCGACTCTTATTGGCTGCGGTCCAGTAAGCGCTACCAAATGCTCCAGACGCCACGCTCCAAGTGCTATGAAAGCAGCGGTCCACGAACGCTTCGAGTGCTACAATTGCTATACAAGTGGACCAGGCTGTAGCACTTGTAGCAGTGGTAGGGTAGCATGTGATTAGCACAATAGCGTGAATCAGAATGGAACGTAATATACCGATAATACCTATTGTAATAGCTAGTATGGATGTTTTTGATATTCCATCTTTATTCGAAGATGATGAAGATGATGTAATATATAATGCATGTATAAAATCAGTAATAGAAAAAGGTAAAACAAAACGGGAAAATATTTCTAAAATTGAGGGTTACGTGGAAAATATTGTCCCGTCACTTAGTGCAATGGAGTTTAAAAGCCATTTTAGGTAAAATTAATTCTATTATCTTCTTTTATTACAATTTATTCCTCATATATTTCTTTTATTATAATTTCCTTTTATTACATATTTCTTTTATTACAAT
Source organism: Temnothorax unifasciatus (assembly GCA_030770225.1). Taxonomy (NCBI): domain Eukaryota; kingdom Metazoa; phylum Arthropoda; class Insecta; order Hymenoptera; family Formicidae; genus Temnothorax; species Temnothorax unifasciatus. The sequence goes on from JASTWK010000297.1 coordinate 147,885, forward strand.
TTCTATTATTACCTATTCTCTGTATTGTAACATAAACGCTCATAAAAACATTCCTTTATTTTTTAGAATGTTGCCAGAGACATTTCAATTTGTCTTAGGACAGATTGCAGAACGATTGCAAAGAACTGCAAATGGTAATGAAATGATATCACCAGAAAAACAATTTTTAATTGCTTTATGGCGTATGGCAACGCCAGATTCTTACAGGTATGAATCATACTCTGTAATAAATGATCATAAATTTAAAGCATGTACAAATCCTACGTTTTCAACATGTGTAAGCAGACACATATGATCATAAAAGGCGATTTTTGGCGACTCTGGTATAAGCAACCAAAGGATACCAAATTGCACCAGAACCAATAGCAACCACCGATAGCAACTTTGGTATATGTACCAAACCATACCAAACAATCGCCAAAAATTGCCTAAACTGCCTATAAACAAAAGCAATTATATTTTTAAAAATACAAGAATAAATATAAAAATGTTTATATTTCTTTTACTACCAGTAACACAGTACAAAGTAAAATATTACGAACCTGTGCTTGGATGGAGTAATGTTCTTTTCTGTTAATCTAATTAACATATTTTAGATCAATACACACTAGATTTGGAGTAGGAAAAGCTACAGCTATAAGAGCGGTACGACGAGTTACTCAAGCATTATGTGGTCTCGCTTCAATATTTATACAATGGCCGACAGAAGAAAAGATTGAAGAAATTAAGCAAGGTTTTTCTCACGTTGGTGCCTTTCCAGGAACTATTGGAGCAATAGATGGCACACATATTAATATACCAGCTCCTAAGAAAAATCCAGAGGCTTATATTAACAGAAAAGGACATTATTCTATTCAAGCCCAGGTTTACAATTTTTTAGTTTGTACTATGTTACTGGTAATAAAAAAATATAAGTATTTTTAAATTTATTCTTGTATGTTTTAAGTATAATTGCTCTTGGTTGTAGGTTGTTTGTGATCATATGCGTGTGTTTACACATATAAATGTTGGAAACGTAGGATCCGTACATGATGCTCGTGTATTCAGGTTATCAACTTTGCAAGACTATATGTCAGACCCATCAAAATTTCCCAATGATAGCCATTTAATAGGAGATGCTGCTTATCCCCTTTCGAAACAATTAATGGTACCATACACGGATAATGGCCATCTTACACAGCGTCAAAAGAATTATAATTTCTGTCTTTCCTCTTCTCGTATGGTTGTGGAAAGAGCTATTGGCTTACTTAAGGGACGCTGGAGAAGTCTTCTTCATTATTTGGCGATAGAAAGTGTCGAGCGCATTCCTTATCATATTCTAGCATGCTGTGTGTTGCATAATATATGTTTGATGAGAAATGATGAAATGGAGGCAATGGTCTTATTGTTGGATACTGAAGTTGTGTTTCCTGAAACGCGAGTGCAAAATACAGAGCATAATAGAGGCGAAGCAGAGGCTAAGAGGAATCTCATATGTGCAACACTTCGTATGAGATATGTGTGAAGGATAGTGATATTATATGATGTTAAATAATATATTATTGTGATATTTTATGTTTGCGACCAAAATGCAAGAGTATTTATACATGTATGGTTTAACATTATAGATTAATAATTAAAGTTACGCTATATAATCACAATTTAGACTTTTATTTCTTTTATTAACTACATACAAAATATTTTTGTACTTTCTATATGAAACGCTTTTTGACTATAATTTTAAGTACTCATATCAAACGAATCTGAGTTAAATAATATTTCCTATAGTCAAGATAATCGTGTGTATTGATACATAAAATATTCTAATACTGATAAATATGTTAATAACAAAAGAGTGAAATGGAAATTGCTTTAAGCGAACAAATAAGAATACTTAGAATTAAGTAACACTGTGTAATACAATGAAAAAGTTAGGAGCAACTCTTAATACTTTATCTATTTAGACTAATATCACAAAAATAAGAAAACAAATAATACTTTTTAATTGTAAGACAATATTATTTTTAGTTGCAATATTTCATGTTTTATATTAAAAAAATATATATATATATATTTCCTATTAATATTAATTAATATCTCATTTCGTAAGTTTAGTATTTCTTTGCAATATTTATTACATATTAAATATTATATTCAGTATTGTTTAGTATTATATATTTCTTATATTTATGTCCGTTTTCACCCACGTCGTTTAACTTTAGTTCAATTCACCCCTTGTCTCTTTCTAATAGACTCCCTTAGAAACAGACAAAAAGTGAATTGAACTATAGGTTCAAGTTAAACAACGTTGGTGAAAACGGGCATTAATATTAACATGTGTTCGTTATATGTAATGTTAACGTGAAATATTGCAATTAAAATATAAAAATAAAAACTATCTTTGCAATAAAATCATATAAAAACATGAAAGATCATAATACGCCTATTCAATATTATTGAGCAATACTGCACAAAGAACTTAATCTAATCAAAATGTTTTTACTTAGAATAGAAGTAGTCTTGTATTCCATTACATTAAAAAGAAAAAAAATATTGATATCAATAGAAAGCATTAATAAAACTTTGTACTTTGGTTAAAAAAAAAATTATTGCATATAAGAATTGCACTTATTGTGCCAACAAAATTTATTACATTTTGTTGGCAATGCTTTCTAAAATATGTAACAGTCGCTCTTGTCTTGCCGCAGTCTCTTTATACATATTTTTTCTCTCTTCCTTATTTTCTTTCGCAATTGCAACCAGATCTTCTAAAGCAGTTTCTTCAACTTTCTTACCTAAAACCAAGATGAGACAATGAAAAATCCATTCATTATGTATCTATATTGTATAAAATAATTAAGTGTATTTGCAAAATCTTCTTCATGTAACAATTTTACTTACGTTTTTTAGGTCTTTCATTAGTAGAAGTAAGTAAGGATGGTGATAGAGACATGTCTGGAGATGGAGATGTGGTGTCACTGCTGCTGCAAATAGAACTACCAGATGGGATGTCATTTGCAGAATCCAAAGTTAGAATTGGATTCATCCATGGTTTATGGCCAAACATTTCGTCCATAATCTGTAAAATAACACACAGTTGGATTCTCAGTTATATAATTTAATTCCTATTCTTAATCTGACAGTGAATAAATAATGAAGATACATACTTCGAAGAAAGGCCAAGTGCGCCTGTTGTTGCCACTTTTAGCGTTGTGATCCTTAATGTTTTTATATGTCTTTTTTAAACTGTAAAATTTGCTTTTACATTGTGGTCCTGTAATGTTGTAGGACTTTTCCTTTAATATTTGAGAAATTATTTCCCAAAATTTCTTTACGGATACTTTTCCTTTGATCAACAGGTCTTCACGATCCTTGTATGCTGCTAACAACAACCTGACCGCTTGGTTTACCCATCTAAAACCATCTAAAAAAATAAATGTTACACATATATATTATATTAAAAACTCATTTAAACTTTACTTGAAATACGAGACACAGCATACCATTGTAAGTTTCGCTATCATCGACAGCTTCTTTTTCTGTTGTATCATCGCTTTCTTTTAAATTTTTCTTTGCGTTTTCCAGCAATTTGGTGCGGTATGTTAAATCTAAGAAAAGAGAAGAGATATTTTGTACCGACAAATTACACATAGTTTCCTAACCTAATTTTCCTACATATATTCAGACATGCACGCAATACTTATGGAATATATACCGTCTGCACGAACATAATCTTCTTCTGTCACATTTAATACATATAAACTCGTCACAAAAATTAAAGGAACACTTAAATTTTCTTAAAAATTAGGCAAAATTTGAGCAGCTGTATCTTCGTTAAAAATAAACAAAATTTAAGTTTAAAAAAAGGGTTTTAAAGCTTGAAATCTCTACTTTCAGAAGATCACTATTTTCTTTCAGTTTCTGTGAGTTTGGTAATTTTTACATATAGAAAACCACGAGCTGGACAAAATGGGAAATTTTCTTCTCACTTTGTGGGCCAGTCACGTGCTCAAAAAAATTCTGCGAAATTTTTTGACTTTCCAATGTGAAAGCTCGAAGTTTTCCCTACAAAATCTTTTTTTAAAAATGTTTCTACGATTTTTTGTTACTGAGTTAACGCGGATTGAATAAGAAATGAGCATTTTGACTTTGATTGCTCATAACTCCGTTAAAAATCATCGTACCGCAATTCGCAAAATGGATTCTTAAAGCTAAAACTTTGCTCTATCAAGTCGTATAATCGCCAATTTTTTTATAAAGATGTTTGGATACATTACAAGTGAGTAAAGATGTCGTAAAAATTTGCAATTTTTTACTTTTTTATTTAGATCCAAAAAACAATTGTGCAGAACAACAACAAAAATTTATTCTTTACGTTTTTTTCTACTTTTAAGTATCCTACATTTAAAAAAATTTGCCGAATAGCTATGAGATTTTCTTCATGGTGGCCACTATGGTTTTACGGGGCAAAACGTACAAAAAATTGTGAAATTGCTTAATTTCAGTAAAAATCAAGAAAAAAAATTAAAAATAACGTCTGGCGGACGTTGAAAAACTGTTTTCAATTACGCTGACAATACATTGAAGATGAGTAAGTGTCAGCATAAGCTAAAAAGACTTTTTTATAAAAAATTAATGTTTTGTGTTTTAAAAATTTGAAAAAATACCGCCGGCATTAGCGTTACCCAAAGCATACGAGGAGGTTGCCCGGTCGGATTTACGCTTTGTTATGCGCGCGTGCGCGTATGTGTATGTGTGTCATTCAGCTGAGACCTCGCGACTCGTCGCTTTCGCAGTATTTTATGACTCTAAACTTATTTATGACTGTGTGTACGTGCGCCTGCATGCGTGTATGTGTATGTATGCATGCGTACATGCGTGCGTGTGTGGGTGAGTGGATAGATGGTCATAGGTGGTAAAATAAATTTTTTAAAATTTATACCAGTATAAGCTAGAAAGACTTTTTTAAATAAGAAATTAATGTTTTGTGTTTTCGAAATTTGAATAAATTTATTTTACCACCTACGACCATCTATCCACTCACCCATACATGCACGCATGTACGCACGTACACACGCATACGGAACACACACAACATACACATACATACAAACACGTGCGTGTGCGCGCACGTATACATAGTCATGAATGAATTTAGAGTCATAAAATACTGCGAAAGCGACGAGTCGCGGGGTCTCAGCTGAATGACACACATACGCATACGCACGCGCACGCGCGCATAGCAAAGCGTAAATCCGACCGGGCAACCTCCTCGTATGCTTTGGGTAACGCTAATGCCGGCGGTATTTTTTCAAATTTTTAAAACACAAAACATTAATTTTTTATAAAAAAGTCTTTCTAGCTTATGCTGACACTTACTCATCTTCAATGTATTGTCAGCGTAATTGAAAACAGTTTTTCAACGTTCGCCAGACGTTATTTTTAATTTTTTTTCTTGATTTTTACTGAAATTAAGCAATTTCACAATTTTTTGTACGTTTTGCCCCGTAAAACCATAGTGGCCACCATGAAGAAAATCTCATAGCTATTCGGCAAATTTTTTTTAAATGTAGGATACTTAAAAGTAGAAAAAAACGTAAAGAATAAATTTTTGTTGTTGTTCTGCACAATTGTTTTTTGGATCTAAATAAAAAAGTAAAAAATTGCAAATTTTTACGACATCTTTACTCACTTGTAATGTATCCAAACATCTTTATAAAAAAAATTGGCGATTATACGACTTGATAGAGCAAAGTTTTAGCTTTAAGAATCCATTTTGCGAATTGCGGTACGATGATTTTTAACGGAGTTATGAGCAATCAAAGTCAAAATGCTCATTTTTTATTCAATCCGCGTTAACTCAGTAACAAAAAATCGTAGAAACATTTTTAAAAAAAGATTTTGTAGGGAAAACTTCGAGCTTTCACATTGGAAAGTCAAAAAATTTCGCAGAATTTTTTTGAGCACGTGACAGGCCCACAAAGTGAAAAGAAAATTTCCCATTTTGTCCAGCTCGTGGTTTTCTATATGTAAAAATTACCAAACTCACAGAAACTGAAAGAAAATAGTGATCTTCTGAAAGTAGAGATTTCAAGCTTTAAAACCCTTTTTTTAAACTTAAATTTTGTTTATTTTTAACGAAGATACAGCTGCTCAAATTTTGCCAAATTTTTAAGAAAATTTAAGTGTTCCTTTAATTTTTGTGACGAGTTTATATCACCAGTTTCTTCATCAAGCAATTGCAATTTCCGCATTTTGAAACTTTCAATACTACACAACAACACTACAACCGTCCGTATTCGATTCAATCCGATTTTAGATTTCTGCAACGCTACAGTTAACCCACCTCATGAGGAAGGGCATTTGGAGCGTCTTGGTAGCGAATATAATGACGTCATCAGGTCTGTTGTAGCGTTTCGTAGCGCTAAGTGGACCAACCGTAGCGCTGCTACAAACGCTCCGTAGTGTTTGTAGCGTTTACTGGACCGCAGCCATTGTGTGAACATGAGTCGTTGCGCGGCTCGAAAATCTTTTTTGTCTTAACTCCGAGACAATATCTATTAGGATGACACGAGATGGAAATCGGTGCTACCGTGGGACATTCTCTTTGTAATTACCCTCCTTTGTTACTTTTTGACACTATTTCATTTATTTAATTTAGCATATTTATTAATTAATTTATTTATTTAATTTAGCTTTCTATGCTTGATGTTTCTGCCAAAACCTCTTAAATATTAGATTGAGAATGTGTTGACGGTGGGACTTTTATTCTCATCAGGTAATTTATCTTGAATACGTTTGCACCGACTACAAAGAATTTTATACATTTGATTATTGACGATGTTATTTGACCCCGTGCGTTATTTTGCTAGATCACTTGATAAGGACCCGAAGCCTGGGTCGAAACGTTGTGAAGTTTATGTATACATTTTTGCCAATTGTTGTCGATTTCAATACACTATTGCTGTTAAACTGAGCAGTACGATTAATCATAAAAAAACTAATAATAGCGATGAACAAATTTTCTGATTCAATGAAAATTGTGTGTTATTGACTTTTCAATATTTTGCATGACAATGTAACTTGTGTTCCTGTTACTCTACTATTTTCGCGAATCTGCTCGGTTTTCTCTATTGTACATAGAGAAATCTTTATATCTTTATGTCTGTTAAAATATATTTATAAAATAGGCATTGCTCTTTGTTGGAAACAGTTATATGTCTAGTATTGTATAACTGCACTGTATATACAAAAACTACCAATACTTTTGTTATCACTTATCTGGCACAATGATGAAACTTGTATTTTTCTAGCGTATCAAACTTATGGGTTTGCTACTTCATGAAACTTTACTCCATGAGTTTTGTCAATCATTTCTGAGTTTAAAATGTATTGTATAGCATTTTAGCAGTTATCGTGTGATGGCATGTGTCAAATCACTCAATGTGATCAATTTTTTAATAACAAATATGTTATCACATGTACGTTTTATTATTTTTCAATTAACCGATCTATACTAATAATGTGCATAAATTCGGAAATAACGACAGAAAAAAGAAAGATTTTTAGAAAGATTTTGTGAGAGAAACAGACAATTTTACACATTCTCTTATTTCTGACCATACGACCGATATACAAAACTTGGGAGCATATTGCTACTCAATATTACATTTGATTACTGTTTGTACTTTAAGAAATATACATATCATTGCGTTATCTTTGCAATAATACTAAATACTAAATACTAAATACTAAATACTAAACTACTAATAGCTTCTTGTGGGTTCCGAAGATGTGTACGGTAGTGTTCTAGCTTGAAAGTGTGAAATATTCATCGTTTTAGCAGCCAATATTTATTCGCTTGGAAGCTGCTTCCTGTTGATTTTTTTTTCCTCGTAAGGATGAAAGATTGATGAACTAGACCAAGTGATAACTTAATAGTTCTATTTGTTGCGTCTTTATTTATTTTTGTTATCCTCTATTAACGTTTTATTTATCATTTGAAGCTAGGTTTCACATATCGTTTGATCATCGTTTTTATAATCGTTGAATGAAGAAAAAAAAATGTCGATGACTATCTTTAAAAAAATGTCTGATACTATCTTTTAGCAAGGTAGATAACAATATTCCGCACTTCACTGTCGTGGCATAAAATTATTTTGTTTCAAAAGATGGAGACTAAGCTTTCGGATTAATCCAGATGTACGCATATATACTGTTACATACAGATCCTTGTTGTTGAACACTACTATACTCGTCCAAGACGTTATTCGCGACATTTACAATCTCTCTGTCTTTCTTTTCAATCGCTCTAAAAAAAAATGTGTCATCTTGAAGTGATTGATCTTTCTAAAGGATTTAAAAGTTACGCTTTGCGAAGACATAAGATATACGTTAGCTGGAAAATTGATTCACGGCGGTACAAGAAAAATTTATGTATTTTAATAAAATATTTTTATTTTGTATTGTTACCTCTGTAATTCTTTGTGATCAAATCTTTTATTCTATTGAAAAATACATATATAAACTTTGTATTTAAATACCTTGTATTCTCTCGTTGGATTAAATATTTTAATAAAATATTTTTATTTTGTACTGTTACCTCTGTAATTCTTTGTGACCACTAAAAAATACACATGTAAACTTAAATATCTTGTATTTCCTTGTTAAATTTAAATAAAATTTTTTAATCTTATAAAATTGTTATTATACATTCTTTTTCTAATTGACACAATGTAAAGATTTTTCAAAGTAGTGCAACAATTATTTTTTGAGGCAATATATATGTTCTCTGTGTAATTGGCGCTGTAATTTACAGAGATATCATTTCTTTTTTGTAATTGTAATAGATCACTTAAAGCGCGACTCTTTTTTGATAAGGTAACATAATTTTGTGATGTCTATCACTTGGGTTATAATTTTTTTGAAATAAAGATACTACTGCTTAGATTTTTTCGAGATACAAAGATTACGTCTAACACTTGTTACTTAGGTTTTTTCGAGGTATAATACTACCACTTTCTTTTTTTTTCGAGGTAACAACATATACACTACTATGCGTACACACTACATATACACTACTTGCGCCTTTTTTTACCTTTTTTTTAAGATCGTAAGTTACTTCAAAATCCCGTTTACGCAATGGAAAATCCCGTTTACGCGAAGAAATTATCGTACGCTTGGCTATCTGGGAACTGTTATATGGAATAGAACTAGATTGTATACTCTATAATCTGTGAACAGATCATTGTAAATAACATTGTATTTTTATTAAATACACATAGCTATTTATTTTTAGCTATATGTATATTCTCAGGTTTATCGTTTGAAAATTTTAAAGACCTGGGAAGTTTACTACAAATGTCTTTTCTTGATTTTTATTTTCATAGAGTATGATGTCTGATGAAATGAAAGATACGTTAGCTAAGTTACTGCAGAAACGTCGAGGAAAGTATTCCGAGGAGGTTCGCAGCTTCGCTTTAACTCTACATTTTTATTCGCCAAAAGCGTATAATTATATAAGAAAAATGTGGGGGAAAAGAATTCTTCCACATCCATCAACAATAAGAGCGTGGTACCAGGTGGTCGATGGATCACCCGGTTTTACAAAAGAAGCATTGCAAGCAATTGCTGTGCGAGCTTCAGAAAAAAAAATCATTGTAAATCTTGTTATCGACGAAATGTCTATTAAACAGGAAGTTATATACAATAAATATAGTGGGCAGTATTATGGTGGCATCGATTTCGGTAATTTCGAAGACGCACAGGGAAATAAGTCTTGCAAAAACGATAACCCGATTAAGGCCACAAATGCATTAGTGTTCATGGTAGTGTCACAAAATGAAAGCTGGAAAGTTCCGATAGGGTATTTTCTTGTTGGAGGATTAAACAGCGTTGAACGTGCAAATTTACTAAAATTAGCACTTGAAACTTTGCATTCACATAATTGCAGCGTATATTCTGTGACTTTTGATGGAGCGTCTAGTAACTTAAGAATGTGCGAAGTACTTGGTGCCAATTTCGAATATGGATCAAATTTTAAACCATATTTCACAAATCCGATTACAATGGAGCCTTGTTATGTGTTTTTGGATTTGTGCCATATGATTAAATTGGTTCGAAATACATTAGGAGATTGCGAAATTATAGGGACTGCAAACGGAGAGAAAATTCTTTGGTATTATATTGAACAATTATATAAATTGCAGCGCGACGAAGGTATTAGAGCTGGCAATAAATTAACGAAGAAACACATACACTATAAGAACAATAAAATGAACGTGAAGTTAGCGATGCAAACCCTGAGTGAAAGCGTAAGCAAGTCTTTAATTTTTGTAAGCCAATTGCCAGATAAAAAAATTCAAGAAAATTTTTCCAAATCTGCTGCCACTGCGCAATTCTGTCAAAATTTTAATGACATGGCGGACATGCTTAACTGCAAAAATAGATTTTCAAAACAAGAATTTAATTGCCCACTGATGGATAGCAATTACTCACGATTGAAAAATCATGCCGAAATTTTTGAAAAATATATCGTTAATTTGACCGATGACAAGGGAACGCCTATTTTGAAGACGCAACGTAAGACTGGCTTTTTAGGTATAATTGTATGTCTGCGAAATATTTTTCCTCTTTTTGACAAATTCAAATCCTTAGGCTTAACATATTTGCTCACCTATAAGTTGTCACAGGACTATTTAGAAACGTTTTTCTCAGCTATTAGAGGCCGTAACGGTTTCAACAACAATCCAAACGCTCTGCAATTTCAAACTTCTTACAAACGTTTGTTGGTAAGACATGAAATTAAAGAATTTCAAAATGGCAATTGTCTTTTTGATAATGTCGAAATTTTGCACGTTTCCTCAAGAAAAGACAATTTAAAATGCTCGATTGGTAACCCCGACATGCTACAAAGTACGACAGAATTCGACCATGATTATGTCTCCACATGTTTTGCATTATCAACATTTGTAGAAGAAGTTGTTTGTTATATTTCGGGGTTTGTATCGCATAAACTTATGTCTATCATAGATTGTCCCATATGCAAAGAACAATTACTGGGTGAAAGTATGCCACTTTTATCAAAATTGAAAAATAGGGGTCCCTTTGTTATTCCATCAAAAGACGTTATTTCAATTTGCAAAGTTTCAGAAAGAATATTCCGCCAGTACTCTCACGCATTGTTGAGTCGAAATATTAAAACAATCCTAGTAAATAAGATATTTAGTCAACTAGGCATTCCATTTGATAACGAGATTATGAACAAACATGTTTTGAGTCAAGAGATATTTGATAATCATCGGACCCAACTTTGTAATTATATAATTGAATTATATGTTAACATAAAATTATTTGATGAAGCAAAGAAAATGTCTGAAAAAGACAATTACCTTCGAGCTAAGTATACTAAGTTAATTTTATTTAATAATCAATAGTATTCTCACATAACACAAGTCGTTTTCGAAAAATCCAGGATATCTTGAGGACATCTGTACTATTTGGATTGTGATTTTTTAAAATATAAAAACATTTGTCCAAGTTTTCATTTTATTGTAATTTATTGCATACATCCTGATAATTTCTTTGAAACATTTCCATCCTTGGTATTAAAAAAAAGATGCTGATTTCTAAAAATAATTTGTAAGTCTTTAAAATTTAAACAGAATAAATCACTTTTACTTCGCCATCAGTCAAATAATAAACAACAATAGAAATATTAATCGACTCTATTGGCCATTATAATCGCCAAGACAATACGACCACGATTTGGTTTGATTATCGTCAAGACGCTCTTTTAACCAATATAAATGGACAATGAAAATTACATATCAGTTAAAAGAGCGTCTTGACGATAATCGAACCAAATCGTGGTCGTATTGTCTTGGCGATTATAATGGCCAGTAAAGTCGATTAATATTTCTAGTGTTTTTTTTTAAATTTAGTCTACCTTTTATAAATGTCATTCTTAATTTATGTTAAAAATATGTACGTTGTTAATGTGACTAAAGCTTATTTTTCTGATTGTGGTTTTTCTTTCCGAGTATTACTTCATAATACTTGGTGAATAACCTATTCGTATTCATCTGCGCAAGCTATATATATTGCGTTACAGACGACAAACGTCGGGCATGCGCAGAACGACCAAATTGTCTGCTCTAGAGTGAGACACGAATATCGTCTGCACCGTAATGTTGGCGAGCACACATCCTATAGAAAAGTAGGTCTGTCAGCAATATAGGAGTATTACATATATGTTTGAAGGATGCAGCAGCAGCAGCAACAGCAACAATGGTGGAAAACGCGTGAATGCCGTCAATTATTGCGTGCCAATTCACGACGTTGAAACTTAATCGTGTGAGAACAGATGTAATAGGTAAGTTTCTTTTAAAAAATAAAAAACATATAGAGCCTCCCCCCAGTTTTTATATCTTTGCAAATTGTAATACTTACGAAAGGAAAAAACTAATTTTATTTCTTTTATACAGCATTTCGTTGGAGTGTCGCGCGATTCGTATACTCGGTAGACGATACGCGTTGACAGCTACGGGATACAAATTCCTCGAAATTGGCATCAACGTGGGCCCACCGAGGTACGTGGAGATCGCCGTTGGAGATCATCGAGGAAAGGAACTGCTATTATCTCTCGAAACGTGGAAAGCACTCCACGAGCAACGACAAAACATTCAGAATTTCTTTCACAATGACTACAAAAATATCCACAGTTTTATTAACGTTGGACCGCTAACGTTGAGAGTTTGTACGTCGGTTAATAACGTCAAACTCATACGTCTCGAATCTGTAAACGTACGCTTGATGATGACCGAATCGACGTTGCATCGTATGTTCGATCTCGATCGGTGCATCGATGCAAGATTCGATCAATTGGTCAGAAACTTGCGGCAGTCGATGCAAAGTTTGCGCAGTTCTCCGATATTGCATCCACTGTCCCACATAGCACATGGACGTCGATTGAACGTCCGAAAGACGTCCGATTAGTCCAACACGGATATCCGTGGGATGTCCATATTCGTCCGTTGGCTGTCCATGGGACGTACATATTATGTCCTAATGTCCGACCTATTTACGTTCACAAAACGTCCTACGAACATCCGGTAGACAAATACCGATATCCCATGGACATCCGTGTTACATCAATCGGATGTCCTTCGGATGTCCAGTGGACATCTAATGGACAAAATACAGTACATATATAATAGATGTCCGTCTTAGAGCAGAATGACTGACTTATAATTTTAAGAAAATGATTTATGCTTTAAGTCTTTGTCTTTAGTATAACGCACAATACTGTGTTGTGTCTCAAGTCTTACAAACGTTGACACTTCGTACACACATTTAAGACTTAAAACACAAAACATATTATACGTTACTAAAGATAAAGATTTAAAGCATAAAACATTACAGTTATAAAAGTCAGTCATTCTGTTCAGGTCTTTAGGATATCGGTAGGACATGTGGCATCAGAATATGGCTGCTTTCCGATATTCACCACCAGAACTGAAAATCTATAGTCTACATAACGTAAACTATAGATTTTCAGTATTGGCAGTGAATATCGAAATGCAGCCTATGTAGGACGATTTTTGAACTTTTAACATTTTATTTACAAATTTCCTTTAAAAAAGTTCATTTTTGAGCAGACTTAAACTGCAGGTTTAAACAGATTAAATAAATACAAATGCTGTTCTTAAACTTGCTTGTATTATCATCAGTATATGATCGTACATTACATATATGATATGTTACGCATAATGTGTAATACACTTTTGTACCGCTAAACTCTAATACTAGTACGCAATTAACAGGATACATAAAATAATTATTTAAATATATAATAAAAAAATTATTAGACTTCAACAATTGACCATATCAATATCAATAAATGCATTAAAAAAAGTACCCCAGAAAATCAGAAAGAAACATATATGTATGTTATATCGATGCTTTTTGTTGAGAATCGATCCAAGAACATTAATAAAACTACAAAATTAATACATTAATAAAGTAATAAAATAATACTGTTTAAAGCTTCTTGGGCTCTTTGTGACATATTGTGAGATCGTGTCGTCAGAGGTGATAAACGGCACTCTGAGAATTCTTGAGTGCCATTTCCAAAGAAAAAAATATTTACATAAAATAACACTTTAGATCACTTGTACACTAAAAATACTTCGAAAACTACCCCATTCCCTTTTGACAGTTAATAAACAGCGTAAAATGAATGTAATACGAATGCGCAGGCGCATGACTAAACTTCGTATTACATTTATTTTACGGCTGTTTATTAACTGTCAAGGGGTAGTTTTCAAAGTATTTTTGAAGTGTGCTGAAATAATCTATCTAAATCTATCTAAAGTGTTATTTTATGCAAATCTTTTTATTTGGAAATGGCACGCAAGAATTCTCAGCATGTCATTTCTCGCCATAATATATCAGAAAGAGCTCAGGAGGCCTTAATTGTACAAAGTTATTCAAACAAAATTGGTTTGGTGTGAGACAACAAAAGCACTGGCCATTGAAACTATATTTATCAATAAAACGTATTGAGTACTAACAAAATTAAATATCTTTTTTTGTATATATATATATATATATATATATACGCTAAAAGGGATAACAAATACCCTCTACTTACTTCTTTGCTTTATTATTATGTGTTTAATATCGATCGATTCACTGCAGTCAATCAGATCATGTCACTGACACATAAAGTTTAAAGCTTAAGCTACGACCATAAAACTTAAGAAATCGCACAAAGTATCACAGTCGGTAATCCCAGGTCGATAATCGAGTATCGATAAATAATACGTGTTTGCAATTTTAATAATGTGATCCATGGTACGAAACGCATGCGCTATGTGGAATTGGCAGAACATTCGAAAATTGGATCTTTTTTTATGTTTATTCCGCCGATTTCTTTATGCAGCGGAAAACGTGGAAGCGTAATCTGTGCGTACCAATAATATACATTATTTTGATAGATACAATAAACAAATCTACGAAAAGGGTTTAATGATTGGCTAGCGTCAATTGCGCTTCCGCAAATTTCACTCCATGCTGCGACATTAGAATAATTAGAAAATACATTTCAGCAGAGCGCAATTGGCGGAATGTCTGCGATTGGACGGACTTCGTTCCAATAATTCCGCATTGTTCATACGTTCCGTACCATGAGATCGCACCATAAGGCCGATTTATGAAAGCCGTAACTATTGATTTAAGCCGTAATTAAACTCTAAGAAATTAATTAATCACAGTCGATTATTCTTCTCACATTCGACTATCATTGGTCAATTTCTTAGTTTAGGGTTTACGGCTTAAACGGTTACGGCCTTTATAAATCTACCTTTAAAATAAAAAACAATCTATTAGCGCTACATGAGCGCGGGTCCGCTCGGCCTCGAGTCGGCCATTACTGGTAGTGCGGTAGGCATAGAAATATCGGCGAAGGACGCGTTCGCTTAAAATGTGCATAAAATGATAAATTTGCGACGATATTACCACTTACTGTGTACTGTTGGAGTGAAATCGAATTGATCGCAACCCGCACGAGAGAGAGAGAGAGAGAGAGAGAGAGAGAGAGAGAGAGAGAGAGAGAGAGAGAGAGAGAGAGAGAGAGAGAGAGCCCCAGAGATTGAATCGTTGCAGTCTGCGCTCAGTTTGATTTTCGGCACTAGTTATTGTCTTAATAGCGCTTTCAACGTCAGTCCACGTCGTCCACGATCGCGAGGGTTTCCGATTGCGCGCGGTGGACGCTGTCAAGCTGGTTCAGCGTCGCAAGCACAACCTGGACGTCGAGACCGTCTTCTTTCTTCTCTTCGAGTCCCCGTCAATTATTAATGGAAAACGATTTCCACCGACTGAGTATGAAGAATATTGTAAGTATACATTTAATTTAATCTCAAAATCTCGGGTACTCGCAACTCGTCGCGTCACACAAAAATATATCGGGTACTCGCAGCTCGTCGCATCACGTAAATAATAAATAAAAAATATATATAAATTAATAACATTTATTCTGTAGGATGAAGAATCATCATCTGACGTAGACGTCGAGATGGTGGATAAAGACGCGGTGGATAAAGACGCGACTGAAATGATGCGACTAAAGAAAGAGAATGCAGAATTGCGGCGAAGACTCGCCGCAATTCAATCGCCATCACAGTCACAGCTATCCGTGATGATACCGAATGTACAGCCAGGATCACAGCCAGGATCACAGCCGGGATCACAGCCAGAACCTTCGCAGCTGAGACCTTCACAGCCGGCACCGCCAGCCGGTGCACAACCAGCAACGCCGGCACCGCCAGCCGGTGCACAACCAGCAACGCCGGCACCGCCAGCCGGTGCACAACCAGCAACGCCGGCACCGCCAGCCGGTGCACAACCAGCAACGCCGGCACCGCCAGCTGGTGCACAACCAGCAACGCCACCGATACCACCAGCGATGCTAGCACAACAAAGACTCCTCAACAAAGGCGTAAGTACGACGATTAATCTATTAAAATACAGTTATGGTATTCAATCTTGTAACATTTTTAATTGATTCGGGTTTGCTCACTCCGAGAGCGATTATTGACGTCACTTCGGCAAAGCTTAATTTGCCGATGTGACGTCAATAATCGCTCTCTGAGCGAACAAACCCGGCCCAGTCGAAAACGCTATTTTTTCTAAAATAAATTTCTGTTTGTTACAGCAAGAAGATGGCAACGTGCTGGACGCAAGCGGTACAACAACCCAAGAAGAAGAGGAAGAGGAGGAAGGGGAAGAGGAGGAAGGGGTGAAGGAATGAAGATGTACACGCAAACCGTTTATTTGTAATAAACGGTTTGCGTGTACATCTTTATTGCGTGTACATCTTTATATTCCAGGAATTTTTATTAAAATCGACGCAATTGGCAATTATCGTAACAATTATATCACGACGTTTCGACCCGGGGGATTGGGTCCTTATCAAGTGTCTAACAACAAAAATGGTAACGCCGGAAAAAATTAATTAAAAGGTCTAACAATAAAACCACGGAAATAACAATAAGATATCCTACCTATCTAAGCATGGAACCACGCACTCGCATGAACATCTCAGAGTATGAGGATTTTGACAGAAAAAGTCATTTGTCAATGCTAAATAAAAAATCTTTTCGTTAAGAGGCGTCATTAGGTAAAAATGAGGTATAAACAGATAGATAGTTACATATTCAATTTCGTGGAGCACCTTGATGCAAGTTTCACAGTGTTCGAAGACGACGACCGGTCGGAAGATTCCTGTTAAATTAATATTGGCGGATCAACTCATTCTCTGATTTATTACACATCATCGACTTGGAAAATGATGTCTCTTAACAACGAGGGATTCTTCCACATGATTAACAACGAATTCGGAGGACACACCGTTACGCTTTTAAAATCATGGATAAACAATATGACGAAGGTCAGCAAAGCACGACAACAGCTAATATTCCTACTAAGATGTAGACGACATGACGTATTACCACCGCACATCCTGCATTTACGCTTTAACATCACCTTCAGGAGCCGTAGTGCGAAGCACAGATTTAACAATTGCAATACGCATTACCAGAGAACCATATTAAGCCTCGAGATTAGGGATTTAAACCACCACCTAAAATTTTTGAACTCAGAGATTAAGCACGTTCAAGAGCGCCTCGCTGCTCGCTTACCAACGCGTCTTCTGGATAAGTTTTATGATGATAATAGACGAAGAATAAAAAAACACGACAACACCGCTAAAAGTAACTCTATTAATAAGTTCAACAGATTATTTAATAAGCATAATCTGTACGACCCGTTTTTCAGCAACGACAGAACAAAATGGTCTATTAACATCAGCAATAAAACTATTCCCGACAATGTGTTGCGATTTTTAAGTCTTGGTGAAAAGTTTGGCCTACCTATTGTTCGCTCTGACAAAGGAGATCGAACACGCACAGCCGTAGATATAATAAAAAACCTCGAGGCCAATAGTCGTAGAATACCGCATAATGTCATCAATCCGATACGTAGCTCCATCGCAAATTCTTTGCAGGTCTTTTTAAATAAGCCCGAACACATTAGTTATATTGACCGCTTTATTTTAAATGAATTTAGGACTTGTAAAAAATTTCTGCGGGATAACAAAGATGTTTTTGTGACTAAAGCGGACAAAGGCCAAGTCACGGTTCTTATGGATAAAAGCGATTATACTAACCGGATGATTGACCTTCTCAATGACGAATCCACATATAAAAAATTGAATAAGGATCCGGTAAGAAAGATTACCGCTAAGCTTGACGAACTCGTGAAATTTTGGCACGATAATGACATTGTTGACGACCCTACTTTTTATAAATTAAAGTGCACAAACGGTAACCTCCCACGATGTTACGGGCTACCAAAAATTCATAAGAATGGCTTTCCCCTGCGCATAATCGTATCAGCTGTTGGGAGTCCGCTTTATAACGTAGCAAGCTATTTATATTTTATTTTATACGAGTCCGTGCGCCGACCTAATTCTTACATTAAAGATAGTTGGTCTTTCGCAAAAAAGATAAAGTGTTTAACGATTAACGACGACCAAATCTTAGTATCACTTGACGTCACGGCTCTCTACACCAACATCCCGAAAGAGTTGGTCTTCAGGGCTATAGAAAACAGATGGAGTGAGATCTCTGAGAACACTAAACTTAGCTTACAGCAATTTTTGCATGCTATTGACCTTGTCCTGTGTTCCACCAGCTTCTCTTTTAACGGTCAGGTATACGAGCAAATTTTTGGTAGCCCTATGGGTTCCCCCCTTTCCTCAGTCCTCGCCGACATTGTCATAGATGACCTGGAAACTCATTGTTTGAATGCACTCGGTCTCGCCATTGCGATCTTTTTTCGATATGTGGACGATATCTTCGCTGTAGTACCCCGAGGCGAGTTAGGTAATATACTCGATGTATTCAACGGCTACCACCCTCGCCTTAAATTCACGCATGAAGTTGAGAACAACGATTCTCTTCCTTTCTTGGATACAATTGTTATTAGGGAGGGAAATAGTTTATTAACTAATTGGTACCGAAAACCCACCTTCTCCGGTAGGTACATCAATTTTTTCTCGAGTCACCCTTTTAAGCACAAGGTGAACACTATAAATAGCCTCACAGACCGCGCGGTCTTACTCTCTGACGAACGCTTCCACCGAGAGAATATTGAAATTGTAAAAACAATTCTCCTTAACAATTCCTTCCCGGATAACTTAATTAATAGACGCATTAATACCAGATTAAAACAGCTCCGTTACCCTCGTGATAATGATAACAGTGAACACGCCAATGCGTTTGATGCTCGTAGATACGTGGCTATACCTGTCGTCAGGGGTCTCAGCGAGGATATACGGTGCACACTGAATAAGGTGGGTCTCGATACGGTGTACACCATCCCGAAGAAGCTCGATCTAGTGATTAAGAAAGGGAAAGATAAACTTAATAAGGACCGTGAAACTGAGTTAGTGTATAGAATTAACTGCGGTAATTGTGACGCATCTTACATCGGGCAGACGAAGAGATATTTGAAAACGCGGATTAACGAGCACCGGAATGATATTAAGAAAGATGAGGGATGCCGGTCGGTAGTAAGCAAGCATCGTGCGTCTTATCGACACGATTTTAAATGGTCAGAAGTTGACATACTGCATAAAGAAAAGAATGTTAAGAAGCGTGAAATAGCAGAAATGTTCTACAAAAATCAAGCAAATACCATCAACCTATAAAAGGATACCGAAAATCTAAATCCTATTTACGACAAAGTCATTTCCAGTGTATGAATCCGCTTTGTTTATTCCTTTTAACCTTACAACATTGCTTAAATTTGTCAGTCGTGCGCTTGCTTCCGACCGGTCGTCGTCTTCGAACACTGTGAAACTTGCATCAAGGTGCTCCACGAAATTGAATATGTAACTATCTATCTGTTTATACCTCATTTTTACCTAATGACGCCTCTTAACGAAAAGATTTTTTATTTAGCATTGACAAATGACTTTTTCTGTCAAAATCCTCATACTCTGAGATGTTCATGCGAGTGCGTGGTTCCATGCTTAGATAGGTAGGATATCTTATTGTTATTTCCGTGGTTTTATTGTTAGACCTTTTAATTAATTTTTTCCGGCGTTACCATTTTTGTTGTTAGACACTTGATAAGGACCCAATCCCCCGGGTCGAAACGTCGTGATATAATTGTTACGATAATTGCCAATTGCGTCGATTTTAATAAAGATTCCTGTTAAGGGGGGATTCTAGTGTAACGGGTCAAAAAAATCAAAAAAAGTTTTTTTTGCATAAATTAAAAGTATAACATCTTAAAAATATGCTTTTACAGTTATAAAGTCAAATTCGTAAAAATAAAGAAGTTATAGCTTTGTTTAGTGAGACGCGTCAGAGTCTCAAACAGCAGATAGTCGGCCGGTAGGTACAAGAGCCTAACGGATCCGATATTTAGGGTCGGCTATTGTTATGTTTGGAATAATTGTTATGTTATCTTTAAAAGTACTTTTCTGTTCACACATAAACACGTTTGTGTGTGTATTGTTTCACTTTTCGACCGATATAGACGTGTCTAACGAAAGTAGAAAGATGCCTCGCAAAGGTGATAAATCCGGAAATTTTCGTCCAGGAAAGCCGCGAAAAAAACGTTTCCAAGGAAATCAGCATACATTAGAAGAGGAAACTAAAGCAACGTCATCTGCTGCAAAAAAACTGAAATCTGCGGATTGTGATTTTCTTATCAATCAAAATCATGGCTACAGATTCATCGAAATCTTTACCGTTTTCAGCGCTCTTTCACAAATGTTAATTTGTAAAGAATGTAAAAAAGATATAAGTTTAGCTGAAACAGGAAATCGTGGATTGGGTTTTAAAATTGCCATTACATGCTCGTGTGGTATAAGAAAAATTGACTCAGGTCCTTTTATAAATAATGCCTTTGAAATCAATCGAAGAATAGTACTTGTTATAAAACTGTTGGGAATTTGTAGAGAAGGTATTAATATTTTCTGTGGTCTTATGGATATGTGTACAGGGTTGAATGTTTCTGTATATTACGCTGCTGTAGAAAATATTCACACTGCAGCAAATGCAGTTTCCCGTGCGTTATGTCGCAAAGCAGTAGAAGAAGAAAAGGAATTAATTTCACAAAAAGAAAATCCAGTTGTAAATTTCACAGTTTCTGGTGATGGAACTTGGAAAAAGCGTGGCTTTTCATCATTATTTGGTGTGACAACGCTTATAGGACTAAACACTGGAAAAATAATTGACCTTGTAGTAAAAAGCAGTTACTGCCAATCTTGCACATTTTGGAAAAATAAAAAGGATACTCCGGAATATTTTGAATGGCTCGAGACTCATGAAGAAACATGCACCGTTAATCATTCTGGATCAGCTGGAAAAATGGAGGTGGATTCAATGCAAGAAATGTTTTTAAGATCTGAAGAAGAATTTGGTGTAAAATATACTAATTACGTCGGTGATGGTGATTCGAAAACTTTTAAAGCACTTCTAGATTTACAACCTTATGGCAAAGATGTAATATTAAAGAAAAGTGAATGTGTCGGACACGTAGAAAAACGAATGGGTACTCGATTGAGGGTGCGTTCCGAGTTACGCATGAAGCGCGTAGACTGCATAGAAAGTCGTTCCGATTTAGCCAATGCGCGCATTGGGAGCGCTTTGGTAGCGCAGAGAATTCCCTAGATTGTACTAACCGTACTGAATTCTTAGCACTCCTCCCAGCGCATTGACCGCTTCTATTTCGACTTGAGGCAGTTGATGCGTCTGATGCGTTTATGCGATCTATGCGCTTCATGTGTAATTCGGAACGAACAATCGTTCTTCGAATAAGTCCGTTAACCTGACCCTTCGCGATGGAACAGCAACTGCAAGAATTTCCGGTTATAATAGAAGAAACTAACGAAGTAATAACGTTATTATTAAGTACAGAAGATGTGGAGAAAGCAAGGGATGGTAAAGTTAATGTATTATTTTACATGGATTTATTTAATGTATAGGTTATACGTTAGTTTAACCATTGTGTTGTTTTTCATAGACTCAGAATTTTTGCGGAATCTTGTTGCAAAAGCACAAGGCGTAAATAACAATAATATCGAGCCGGTAACTGAACTGGAAGATTCAACAAGTGAAAATGCTGTTGACAAAAACAATGCCGGTAAGATGCACACTTTATTTTTGTGTATCCAGTGTCTATAATCAAGTCTTTAATTTTGTATAAAAGTATGTTTATGCAAGTTTAAGAATAATATATAGGTATACTAAAATTTCTTGATAATCTTTTGTGTTTATTTTTTAATTTAATTTTTAGATAAGTCAAAAACATTCGTATGGCCGGACAAAGCGGTACTTTTATTAATTGAACTGTATAGAGAAAAGGAGGAAGAGTTCTCAAGTAGTTTCAAGCGTAGCAACAAAATTTGGGCTGAAATTGCCGCTGAGATGAACAAAGCCAACCCAGCCTACGAAATAACAGCACAGCAATGTTCATCAAAAATGGCTGGCTTGAAGCGGACGTACAAAAATATTGTTGATCTGAATAAGAAGAGCGGCAATAATAGAAATTCATGGGCATTTTTTTCGGTATGTTTTATCACACACACACACACACACATTTTATTTATTGTATGCGATATTCACAGGTGTGCAACAAGATATATTTGTATATTATCTAACACATTATTCCCATCATGTACTAGGTTATGGATTCATTATTTGGTGACAAAGCGTCCATTAGGCCTCTTGCAATTGCTACAAGTGACGGTCCATCGGACCCAAATCAGGAAGGATCATCGTTATCAATGATTTCATCCCCTACATCGAAAAGTAAGACTTTTTACTTGTGTACACTTGTAGAGTAAAGTGCTCTTATCGCGGCTTACAGCGCTTAAGCGTCAAGACAAACGCAGCCTTAATATTAATTTAATTCGGTTCTTATTATTTATTATAGTGTAATAGTCGTTTTTGTATTATCTATTACAGGTCCGCCGAAAAAGAGAAAACGAATGGAAAACGTTATGGAAGAGTTCTTGGCCAATATTGCGATAGAAAAAGAAGAAAAAAAAGAAGAAATGAAAAGACAAGAAAAGATACGCGAAGAAAGA
Organism: Temnothorax unifasciatus; assembly: GCA_030770225.1. Classification (NCBI taxonomy): domain Eukaryota; kingdom Metazoa; phylum Arthropoda; class Insecta; order Hymenoptera; family Formicidae; genus Temnothorax; species Temnothorax unifasciatus. The sequence continues at coordinate 171,028 of JASTWK010000297.1, forward strand.
AGAATACAACGTGACAAAAGGCATGAGGATCAAATAAGCGTACAGAAGTCATTAGTCTCCATATTAGAACAATTTATTAAAAAAATTTAGTTTGTACTCTTTTTAAAAGAAATGTTTAAAGTTAAGCGTTACTAGTTGGAAGCTTTAAAAGATGTTTATTTTATATTAATTACTTTATTTTAATTACGAGTTTTAAGTTGGTTTAAGTGGGTTGTAATTCTCACAAAGTATGATTTTATGTTACGTTATGCTTACGAGCAATGGGTCTCGCCTATCAAGGGATATCTTTTAAACGCTTTTTTAAACAGTTTTAAGAAAAAATTATATTTATTTTTTAAAATGTAAAAGTACAAACATTTAAAATACTAGTTATTTTGTTCACATTTCAAAATACACGAAATGTACGACTGAAATTCATAAGACTGAATAATATAATAGGAATAAAACCAAAAATTAAACATAACTAATGTCGGTTTATCAATAAAAAATGTTTATTTATAAAAAAACAATATAAAATCCTTTGTATTACATCCAAATATTCATTACCGATCAATTGACGAGCCTCATTTGCAATGCATTCATTATTCTTGTTCTTTTAGCATTTCCCATGTCAGTGTTATTGTCGCGAACAGGTGCCTGTAATTCTTCGTAATGTTGGACGCCAACAGTCATTACATCATTTTGTAATATGCAAATATTATGTAATACGCAACATGCTATGATAAACTCTGGAATTTTTTTAACATCTGTCAGTGGTAGACAATCTAATAGTATTCTAAAACGTATTTTTAATTGTCCAATCGCACGTTCAACTGCCATTCTTGTTGACGATAGACAATAATTAAAATTTTTTTGTCGGTTTGACAAATGACCATTGTCTCGAAATGGGACCAACAGGTGCGGATGAATTGCATATGCAGCGTCTCCGATAATATGGGAGTCATTAGGGAAGTATATGTCAGGCATTTCTAGAAAACGTGCTACTGGCGAGTTTCTAAAAACTCGAGCATCGTGAATTGATCCTACTTGTCCTGCATAACAGTGCGTAAAGAGGCCACGTGAGTCACATACTACTTGGAGATTTAAGGATGGAAAACCTTTTCGGTTTATATAAGAAGCTGAATCAACTAGCGGAGCTCGGATTTTAATGTGTGTTCCATCTATGGCACCGATGACATTTGGAAAGCCGCAAGTCCTTTTGAAATGTTCCATGATATCTGCAACAACAACTTCTTTGGGCCACTGTATAAATCGTGGTGCGATGCAATGAAGTGCGTAGGTAACACGTCTCACAGCCCTAAAAGCAGTTGCTTTACCAACTCCAAATTTGACACAAACGGATCTGTAATAATCCAGAAAAGTAAGCAATAAGAAGCTTGTCGCAAAACAATTTAATAGCATTTTTCACTGGCCGCATTGGTGCGCACTACATAACAGCAATGTGTTTTTATTTTGGTACACAAATTCGGCACT
>JASTWK010000297.1:177500-217963 GCA_030770225.1 Temnothorax unifasciatus
GCTCGACCTCGTGGCACTTCACGAAGACTTTCACGAGGATACTTGTAAACTCGATGTGAGCCATTGATACTTTGCAATTCATATCGATCATTGTCTAGTAGCGTCATAATTTTAAAAGGTCCTTTGAATTTCCTATCTAATTTTGTCTGATTTTGCTCACAGCATTTCAAAAATACAAAATCTCCTTCATTGAACCGCTTCACACTCGCTTTTCCCTTATTAAAACGAACAGTTTCAGCTGTAGCTAAACGTTCAATCATCTTTGAAGCATTCTCTCGAGCCTCATTTAAATTAAGACGTTCAGTTTTCTCACGATCGCTCGCTATTTTTGTAATTCCCAAAGACTGAGCCTGAACACCAAACATTAATTCAATCGGAGTATAACCAGTAACTCTACATCGTGTGCTATTCAAAACTAATTGTACTTCTTCAAGTTCATTTCTCCATATTTTATTAGAGTCACATTCACTTATCGTTAATAAATTTTTTAATGTTTGCATAACTCTTTCAACTTGTCCATTAGCTCTATTTGCTCCAGCAGCTATAAAATATAGATCTATATTATTATCCTTACAAAAATCTTTAAAATCAGAACTAATGAAACAACGCCCTTGATCAGCTATTACACGATATGGAGTTCCAAATAAATGCACAGCATACTTTATAGTTTCTACTGCATTTGATGAATTAAGCACAGTCGTATATTTTAGCAGAACATACTTAGTAAAGGCATCAATAATCACATAGACATATTCTTTCCTAGTACTTTTACCACTTAATTTGCCACTGATGTCTATATGCCCTAATGAAAATTCTCTTATGAGAACTCATACGATCTCTCTTGCGAGATCTTAAATGAGAACGCATATGAGGTCTGATATTAGATATCCAACCAAAACATCATATGACAGCGCATACAATATCTCAGTTAATATTGCATATGAGATATCATATAGTATCACATATGAGATATCATTTAATATTATTTAAAAAAAAATTTATATGACATCGCATACAATACCATATGCGATGCCATATAAAATTGCATGTAAAATCTATTTCTTATATAAAGTGTAACATAAATCTAATGAAAATACATTTAGCTATAATATTTTTTTAACATAAATGTTTTTGCACAGTTTTAAGCATAAATTACCAATATATAGAAAAAAAATTTATATGTTGCAATGTTGAAATTTTTTTATTCTGTATAAGTCTAAATTAATAAATAATAATTTTATTTATAAATAATAAATTTATTTAAAAGTTTATTTTAAAAATACATTTTTGTATTTACAGAGATTAATATTTACATATTATTACGCAATTGATTAAAAAGTAATAGTTTAATAGTGTATTAATAATGATACAAATTTGGCAATGTACAAATATAACAATTCATATTTACTTTCATAAATACGCAAACTTGAACAATTTTACTGGTTTCTATTCCTATAATTTCATTGCCAATATTACGTACGGAAGCTATGAATTTACATAAAGGAGCTGATGTATTGACAATATTACAAAGAGTAATTTCTTTGTTTGTTGTATTGTCAACTAAGAAAGTACTTATCCGGATAAACGTATTATCTGACAACAATGCGAAGCTATTGTCAGAACGTGTATTGTTCTTTTTTGATGAATAAAGGCAACCGTCTTTTATAGCTCTACAATATGTTACAGTAGACACTGACATTCCAAAACGTTGTGCAATATTTTTATCAGTAATTGTTCCATTTCCTAAATAAGTTATCGATGATAATTTACAGCTGTTTTTAATATTTCTCGTAGAAATCTCTTTACAATAAGCTATTACCAATGGTGAAGCGTTAGTATATATGTAATTACGTAAAATGCGTGCACTTTCCTGCATGTTTATGTAACGGACAATCTGCAAATTAACACCTTTAGCACAATGAATGGCTTGAAGACTATCATGATTTGCTGACTCAAAAGGGAAAGTAGAGTGACACCATAGTGGTCCCCAATTCATAACACTTTCAGTGATATGAAGCAGCTGGTGGATATTGTATGTCATTGACATCTTTGAAAATAGCTTCTCTGTTAAATACACAAATTTGTGTAAATCTTCATCAACTTTGTTTAATTCTTCAAATGTGATTTCACATTTCAGTAATGAGTGTAAGCTATTTACAATTAAAATCCAATATTTTACCAGTCGTTCTTCCAAAGCAAATTTAAACAACGGCAAGCTGTAATATAAAATGAAGTTCTCCCATTCTTTTGCCTTCCATTGATTTATATCCTCAAAAGATCTCGTTGACCGTCCTAATTGATGGGGAACTTTTATATCTAGAAGCATTGTGTTCAGTAATTGTACTGTGGACTTTGGTATAATATTCAGAAACTGTTTAGTTATTTGCTTCCCAACACCTGCCAGATAACAGTGCATGAAATCAGGGACAAAACCTTTTACTATATCAAAATTTGATAGATTTATAAGGGGTGAAACATCTATCACTCCGTGTACGTCATCAATGAACTCTTCGTTTGTAATCTTTTCCATAGACTCAATCATGTTTTCCATAGTTCTTTGGATTGGACGTGATTGGAGAATATGATATCTTGTAGAACCTTCATACCATTCTCCTTCGTGTAGACACCAGTTGCATCCATATCTACCGTTAAATAATTTAACTCCTTGTATAGGAGCCCTTGCAACTGAGTCGACACAGCAGATCAACGCATACACTTTGATAAAACGTACGTCATTATTAATATTGCATTGAACGCCTGTTGTATACAGTTGCTCCATAACCTGAGTAAAAGGCTGTAGGAAAGCTGCCATATTCGGTTTATTTTTACCAAACCAGATGCCACAAGTGATAATTGACTTTAATCTAATTTCGACTGGAAGCTCATTAACTTGTAAATATATTGGCCATATAAAATATTGCGAGCATTCGAATCGAGGTGCCCCATCTGTATTGAAGATTGTTGTTGCGTAACTGTGTCTCTCATTAGTAGGTAATTTTTTCACAAATGATCTGTAACATTTTCCATCAAAAATATCTGTTATTTTTCCACTATACTTTCTTTCTTTTACAACATGATTGTAATATGATTGATTTTCTTCTATAAGAAGTTTAATTTTTTCTGACGGATCAATTATAACAAAAATATTAGAAGATGATGGACCGTTGAAGTCGATAAGTTCAGAACACCCATTGCAAGTCACAGAACATTTAAAATTATCTATACTGCCAATATATGCACAGCAATTGGGACAAATTGCATGATATTTTAATGTATGTTTTGGGTTTAAAATCCTGTCTAATACCGACCGTGTATAAGGCAGTATTGACCGTGAGAAAATCATATTAATAAGTTGCGAAATATTTGATATTTCTGTTAATAAGGCTTTATATTTCAAAGCATGTTCCAGAACCATTGTAAGTACTTCAGCTGGTGATTTATTCACAGGTATTTGAATGCAACTTAAAAATTCTGGATTCGACATAAGATCTTGTAAACAGTGTGATTGAAAAATATCTTTGTCTTCCTCACTGCCATCGTTTCTCAAATCATTTAATAAATCTAAATCACACTCCATCATTTCATTTCTTGAGCAATTAACCTGAAAAACATGTTATAGAAATGTAATACATTTTAAACACTTTAAATGTTCGATTTCAATTATAAATGAAACATTTATCCAAAAGTATACTGGGTATTTAACGACATATGTGTATACTCGTGCACGTGTATGTGAACGTATCAATGTGCATGCTTTTATGTGCACGCGCGCGCGCGCGCGTGTGTGTGTGTGTGTGTGTGTGTGTGTGTGTGTGTGTGTGTGTGTGTTTAGAGGTTTTCATTATTTGAGAAATTTTTGAAAACAATTATAATAGCTTGTATATACCTCTTTCTTCCTAAGAATATGCTTTATCCTCTAAGTTATTTCATTACTTTTGAACTTTTGAGAAATTATGAAATTGAAATAGTGAAAAAAATTGTTAAAAGGTCCTGAAATTTGTTATTGTTTCATTATTTTGTTACAATTCTTTTGCTCCGTATTGTATTAAAAGTTTTAAATAAAAAAATAAAAATAAGTGAGGCAACAAAAACATGTAAAGACAGAAAAATAAGTTTTAGAAATTATTACAATGAATTATTTTCAAGAAAATGTGCAATCCAAAAATTAATTTATAGATTGTAAGATTTTCAATAGGTTTAAAATATAATAATTAATAAAATTTGTTTATATCAACTAATAATTTCATCATTACTAAATAGTACATACATTTTTTTAAGATAAAACTTTTTTTAGTAAAATGTGTACAAATTTAAAAATACTTTCATGTTTTTTGAAAATTTATTTAGATAAAGTTTTATCGTTAAAAACAAATTGTCAGCTTTTCATAAATCATGTATGTAGAACATCAGATAATTGAAATATAATATTGACTTTACGTTAACTTATTTAGTTATTTTATATATAAAAATTTCTTGAGATAGTGTATAATATATTATATTATACATATAATATATTATACATTATCTCTAGATATTGATATATAGTGTTAGGCCCGTGCTGTACGCCCGTGTTGTGCGCTCATGCGGGTCACCCCGGCGTAACAATATATTGATAGGAGAATATAAAAAGAATAATACAAACCTCAAATATTTCTGTGTTGATGTTTGCATCACTGCTATTGAATTTTTGTACGTCAGTATGTACTTGATTTACAAAAGGAGATTCACTGTTTATGTTACTTGATGTTTCTGTATCCATATTTTGGGGAATATCTTTACAACTGACACTCTAAATAAGTAAAATATTATTAGGTGATAGTTAAATTATTGTGTGTATATACAATATTAATATTTAAACATTAATAATACTGTATATTTTGGAGATTACGAATGAATAACATCATGTATAAATTGATATAAGTGATGAATATGTAACTGCTAAGAAATATTAACTTCTATTACTAATAAAAATCTACAAATAGACAGGACAACATACACGTTTAATCACTGTTCTTTTAGGCTTGTAATTTAGCCTTCTCAAAATCCTTGGACTAATATCTTGAATACGACAAGAGTGCAAATAATCTTTATAGCCCAATCGAAGTTTTTGTTCCATATTTTATGAAAGGGTGGAATTTTCTACAATAATATTAATGTTACTGTTATTAATGTTATTAAAAGAATACTTTATTATAGTAAAGAAAATATGAAACTGTATATAATCAAATTTTTCTTTTATCAATTACTAACATTATCATTATAAATAAAACAAAGTTGAAATTTTTAATTAAATTTAATAAACTATGTCAGCAGGTTAAATTAAAAATAATGATGCAAAATTAGTAAAAAGAATAAAAAATGTATTATTGTTTCACTCAAATTTATAAACAGAACTGAACATATTAGAAAGAAATTGCAGTTTTATGTCATTAAAATTAACCTCATTCTTTATATATTGCATTCATAACAGTATTTTTAAAATTCTTTTTCATACATACATATTTTACTGTTTTCCCATACTTACTTGTACAAATATAAAGAATTTATAGAAAATTTTGTGAATGTTTACACTTCTTTCCTTGAATGATGAAGACCGTGAAACACATTTTATGTTAAGAGTGCACGTGTCTTCTCGTATACTGTCGTATACCTAACATCAGTATATTGAGTCTACGCAGTACGACTTGGGCTGCGGTCGACTTGACGCTACAAACGCTTCAAAACAACTTTCTTCTCCTTTCTTTCAATAAAGATAGAAGGAGAAAAAAAATGCTTTGAAGCATTTGTAACGTCAAGTTGATCGCAGCCTTGTTCTGCTACCTGCAGATCGTTCAATTCTGTTATTTTTATACCCGGTTTCCGAAAATACACATAAAAATACTTACGCGATTAGAGAGAAACCTTGAAGAATTTACTTGAAAAACAATAGTTTCTTTTCTTAATATTCGTATGTTGTGTGATCTTAATATATAATATATATATAAACACAGTCTTTTAAAAGACGTGTAATTACTAGAGTCTGGATGTTTGTGCACGCTGCCACGATCCTGTATCCTGTGTCGCGCGCGAAAAACCGCTGCGTGCGAATGAGTCGGAGTGAGTCGGGTGCTCGTACCTCGTACTGCTCGTCGCTGTGAGGTTACAGAGCACTCAGGCTGGTTTCACATGGGGCGTAAGATGCGTATGCGTAACTTGCGTCAGCCAATCAAATCGTCTCAGCTACTATACGCGTATGATACGATTAAACAGAATGGTAATTACTAGAGTCCGGACTTTCGTGCACGATGCCACGATCACGTGTCGTGCGCGAAGAACCGCTGTGTGCGCAGACTACGACTGAGGCTAGTTTCACATGGGGCGTAAGATGCGTATGCGTAACTTGCGTTAGCCAATCAAATCGTCTCAGTATTTAGGCTGCGTTCCGTTTGGGCGCTCACGCGCTGTAAGCATCATTCTATCTTCGTTGCACATCGAATATCAAACAAAGATAGAGCGATGCACACAGCGCGTGAGCGCCTAAACGGAACGCAGCCTTAGGCTGTGGTCCACTTGACGCTACAAATGCTTTGGAGCGTTCTTCTTCTCCTTCTTTCTTCATTGAAAGAAAAGAGAAGAGGAATGCTTCGAAGCATTTGTAGCGTCAAGTGGACCACAGCCTATACTGAGACGATTTGATTGGCTAACGCAAGTTACGCATACGCATCTTACGCCCCATGTGAAACCAGCCTCAGTCGTAGTCTGCGCACACAGCGGTTCTTCGCGCACGACACGTGATCGTGGCATCGTGCACGAAAGTCCGGACTCTAGTAATTACCATTTGGAAGACGTCTTCAAGATATGAATATCTTAAAGACATCTTTTGGATGATAATTAAACGTGTTTTAAAAAAACCTGTTATATGAAGATAATGGGCGTATATGAATGTGCGAAGTTATACATGTGTTTCTCCCTCTTTCACTCTCTAATCACTTAATAAGCATTTCATTAAAGTAATCCGTAAGTATAACATTTTATTAATATTGCAGTCATAATATATAGAAACTTGTACGAAATCATATGTAACTCATATGTAATATAATATTTTTTATTCATAGGTTATGGCTGAAAGTAGTACAATGCACGTGGCCATCAGATTTTTTAGTGATGAATTGAAGAAAGTTTCATTCGTCCCAATAACAGACGTTTTACACTTAGATATAGAAAAAGACTATATTAATGAACCTTTTTATATCAAAAAATATGAAGGCAGTACAGATAAATTTCATTTTTCACCGGGTCAAGTTTTATCGTCTATAGGTGAGTGTTGGATTTATTTCTAATTTGTATTGAAAATATAATAAATATTAATTGTAAGATTAATTTCACATGTTTCTGCATTGGGGTCCGCATCAAATATTAAAGCATAGTGTACGCTAAAGTTAAAAGAAATAAATAATAAGGGCTGCTTTCGCCACGTAGGTTAAAATAACCCGATCAAAATGATCTGTGCGCGTGATTAGCCAAATCACAATAAAAATTCAAATTTAATCAATCACGCGCACGGATCATTTTAATCGGATTATTTTGACCCACGTTACGAAAGCAGCCAAGAAATGGTATTACTACTACATCTGCATGTACATTGTATACGTAACAATCAACTATTTCTTATACCTATATATATATACAGGGTGTCTCGTAATAACCGCCGGACCTCTTGTATGCAAGTAGAGTGAGTTAAACCGAGTGGAAAAGTTCTTTATCATTTTGCGAAATTCGCAATACTTATTGAGAAATTAATTGAAAAAGATCGGCCAATCCACGCGAGTAGAAGCCGCGCGGCCAGAAGAGACGTCCCACCGTGACTCCCCTACAAGACGCGCGGCGAAGTGGTGGGAGGGGCCCTGCCGCCCGCGAGCCAGCGGTGGAAGGGGCGCTGCCGCTGGCTCGCCGCCAACGCGTAACGCTAAAGCTCCGCGTCGAATTATTCTCTCTCTCTCTCTCTCTCTCTCTCTCGCGCGCGCGCGCGCGTGCACGAAATAAAAAATATGCTGTCAGAATAAAACGCCACTTACGGTCCGAGCTTGGATCTTGCAATTAGTAGCCTAATAATAATATTTTTTGTGCATTACACATAATGTTTTCTCCAACAATTTAGTAGACTGCGCGCCAACTAAATTGTCTGCAGACTTGCAACACAGCTCCCGTTAGATCGAGTAGTAAAATCCTCTCCCTCCCCGTAATTAAATTGATTTGATTTAACTATTACTACGTTTACGCGAGCGTTACTTCTGTAGTAACTTACGATAATTTACTCCGCGTAAACGAGTGAATTATCGTAAGTTACTACAGAAGTAACGCTCGCGTAAACGTAGTATGTGACGCTAAGCATCTAAATAACTGTAAAGAATTTATTGTGAAAAATTTTATGTAGTGCACAAAAAATATTATTAGGCTACTAACAATAAGATCCAAACTAGGACCGTAAATGGCATTTTATTCTAATTTGATTATGCTGTCATTTCCTCACCACCTTGCGGTATACAGCACGGCGCATTTTTTTTTAAGTGGTATCCCCAATAGGTCTAATCCACTCTCATAAAATTTAATGCAACAATTGTTCGAAGTGCCTCCCTCGTTCTTGTAAACAAAGTTCGGCCCTTCGAGTAATATTGCGCGTCGCGCGATACGCCATTTCTGGCGTGATGGTATTAAAAGCTGCGAGAATTGCTTCTCGTACTTCAGCTTCTGTACCATCACGCCTGTGCTCGATTACGGCTTCAATGTGGCCCCACACGAAATAATCGAGCACGTTAAGATCTGGCGATCGCGGCGGTCAAATGATTGGGCCACCTCGACCCACCCATCTGTCCGGATAATGCGCGTTTAAAAACTCGCGTACCTGCTGTGAAAAATGTGCAGGAGCGCCGTCGTGCTGAAAGATAATCTCTGCTCTTACATGGAGAGGTATATCTTCGAGGAGAGCAGGCAACTCATTTTCGAGAAAATTCCTGTATATCTCTCCATTTAAACGGGGCGGTAAGAAGTAAGGACCGATCTAAAAATTGCCAAAAAAAAAAAGATTTTTAAAGCTGCGAAAGAAAATTCCTTAAATAATTTTAAATGGCTTCGATGACTAAAGTTCAATATGAAGAATAGGGCAAGGAAAGCCGTAACGGGATGTTCGTGTTAAATTATTTTTAAAAAACAAATATTTTTCCAATCATAGTAAACTGTGCGTCGACAAATCGTCAGACTTGAAACACAATTTTTGGTTGGTGCAGTAAAATTCCCTCTCACCTCCTTAATTAAATCGTTACGATTTAATTTTTGATGCTAAGCATCTAAAAATTGTAAAGAGATTTAGTGGGAGAGAATTTTACTGCACCAACCAAAATTGTATTTCAAGTTTGACGATTTGTCGGCGCGCAGTTTACTATGGTTGGAAAAATATTTGTTTATTAAAAATAATTTAACACGAACATCCTGTTACGGCTTTCCTTACCTTATTCTTTATAATAAAATTTGTAACGGCCTGACTTTATCGAACGCGGACGGGATTTCTGGATCAGGGGTTCGATGACAGGCCCAGAGACAATAATCAATGTGCAATGTACAGATATCGTTTATTACGTTTACTCTAAATGCGGTGGTACATACAGACTCGGTATATTACAACGGTAGCGGAACGCGGGACAGGGACAAGACTCGCGGTATAATACAACGGTAAGAACGGATCGCGGGACGGAGACGTGATTCGCGGTATAATGCAACGCGGATCGCGGTACAATACGATGGTCGCGGAACGCGGGACAGGGACGTGAATCGCGGTATAACACAACGGTATAGATGCGGGAGTACGGGGCGCGCTATATGCGGTGGACGCGAGTGCACATGCACTTCGTATCGGCGGGACGCGCGAACGTTTCGGATGGCGGTGTTCCGGCGATACGGGCGTGAGAACCCTCGCTGCGGGGCCGAGCACGCTCGACCGCGCCTGGCCGTAATCGTCGGAACGGAGGATGGCGTCGGGGACACTTGAGAACTCTCATTCGAGGCCCACACTCTGGACCTCGGTTTGCGTGTCGCCCTAGGAGCTTAGGAGAGGTTTTTCGGTCGGAACGGTGTCGGCGAAAAAGGTCCCGTCTCGTCGAGCGCGCCGGTTTATATATGCCGCTCGGTGCGGCGTGTTCGGCAGGAGGGGAGGCCGATCGTCAGGCGCGCCGCGCGGCGGCGGGAGCGGCGCGATCCGTGCTCCCCCCGTCGGCGCTCGTCGGCGTCGCGCGGGAAGGCACCGGTGCGGCGGTTTCCCGCGCACACGGTGCGTTTCAAAAGTTTAAAAAGGTGGGCGCACCGCGCCCTTGTCCTCGCCCGACGGAAGGTCGGTCGGGCGGCATCCGGCGGATGGTAGCCGGGAACGATGCCTTGGTGTGAGGGGCGCATCGTTACAAATTCTTTAACTTATACTAAGTAAAACTACTTACGATTCGGTCCGCTATTATTCCCGCCCATACATTTATCGCCCAGCGATATTGAAATGCGCGTTCTCGAACGACGTGCGGATTTTCCTCTGCCCAATACACATAATTACGTGTATTAAACACGCCATTCGGGGTGAACGTAGCTTCGTCCGACCATAAAATACGGTCGGGGAAAAAATCATTCCGCCGACACTGCGCGAGAAATCCTGTATGTGTTTCGCTGACTGTTAATATTTATTAAAAAATAACGCAAAAACATTAAATAAAGATAATAAAAATACCTTCACAAAAATAGATGCGCTGTTCTTGATCTCTCGGAAAAAGTTGCTGTACTCCCTGATGATGGTAGGGACGCTTTCGGTTTCGACGTAAAACACGGTGCACTGTGTGTCGCGAGAGACCAAGCATCCGAGACACCTTGCGTACGCTGTACCTGGGGTGTTCTTCAAACACCTGCAGGATTCTTTCCTCTTCGTTTACGCGAATTTGCATCGGTGCACCAGCGTTTCGTCGATTTAAGACGACACTTCCCGTTTCTCTGGCGCGTTGTACACACCTCGAAATTACTTTGTCGTCCGGATATCTTTCACGCCTGGGGAATCGTTCCGCGTAAACACGAGCCGCGCCAACAGCGTTTTCTCCGGCTATTCCGTACGCGATAATCATATCGGTGTATTCTCTTGCAGTATATTCCGCCATTTCTTTATAATTTTTTACAAGACACACAGATCGAATGCTGGGCACCTACTGTTGTGGAGCGACGAGATCGAAGGAAAACCGCGGCGATAACAAATGCTTGATGAGCAGCGTTGGTTTTCTTAGAAGCGTTGGAAACAAATGAACTCAGGAACAAATGAAGCATCGCCGCATCGTATTAAGCCGTAATTAAACCCTAATAAATTAATTAATCACGGTTGATTATTCTTCTCACATTTAAAAACAAAACTTTGTTTTTAAAGGTAGATTTATAAAGGTCGTAACCGTTGGTTTAAGCCGTAAACCCTAAGAAATTGACCAATGACAGTCGAATGTGAGAAGAATAATCAACCGTGATTAATTAATTTATTAGGGTTTAATTACGGCTTAATCAACAGTTACGGCCTTCATAAATCAGCTGGTTGAAGTTTGGAACGTTCCTGGAGCGATTTTTTAAAATCGATTTGTTCCATTTCTCCTCTCGCACAGAGTTAGTTCTAAGCGTCAGACAAACAACAAAAAATAGTAGGAGCGAATACACGCATCGGAAGGTACCCTTACGCACGATAAACTACCCTTCAGATCACTAAAAAAATTCTTGCGTCTCTAAAACTCATTTGTTCCATTTCTCCTCTCGCACAGAGTTAGTTTTAAGCGTCAGACAAGCAACAAAAAATAGTAGGAGCGAATACACGCGTCGGAAGGCACCCTTACGCACAATAGAATTCTTGCGTCTCTAAGACTCATTTGTTCCATTTCTCCTCTCGCACAGAGGTAGTTTTAAGCGTCAGACAAGCAACAAAAAATAGTAGGAGCGAATACACGCGTCGGAAAGCACCCTTACGCACAATAAACTACCCTTCAGATCACTAAAAGAATTCTTGCGTCTCTAAAGCCGATTTGTTCCATTTCTCCTCTCGCACAGAGTTAGTTTTAAGCGTCAGACAAGCAACAAAAAATAGTAGGAGCGAATACACGCGTCGGAAGGCACCCTTACGCACAATAAACTACCCTTCAGATCACTAAAAGAATTCTTGCGTTTCTAAAGCCGATTTGTTCCATTTCCCCTCTCGCATAGAGTTACTTCTAAGCGTCAGACAAGGAACAAAAAATAGTAGGAGCGAATAAACGCGTCGGAAGGCACCCTTACACACGATAAATTACCCTTCAGACCAATAAAAAAATTCTTGCGTCTCTAAAGCCGATTTGTTCCATTTCCTCTCTCGCACAGAGTTAGTTCTAAGCGTCAGACAAACAACAAAAAATAGTAGAAGCAAATACACGCGTCGGAAGGCACCCTTACACACGATAAACTACCCTTCAGACCACTAAAAAAATTCTTGCGTCTCTAAAGCCGATTTGTTCCATTTCTCCTCTCGCATAGAGTTACTTCTAAGCGTCAGACAAACAACAAAAAATAGTAGGAGCGGATAAACGCGTCGGAAGGCTTACGCACGATAAACTACCCTTCAGATCACTAAAAGAATTCTTGCGTCTCTAAAGCCGATTTGTTCCATTTCTCCTCTCGCACAGAGTTAGTTTTAAGCGTCAGACAAGCAACAAAAAATAGTAGGAGCGAATACACGCGTCGGAAGGCACCCTTACACACGATAAACTACCCTTCAGATCACTAAAAGAATTCTTGCGTTTCTAAAGCCGATTTGTTCCATTTCCTCTCTCGCATAGAGTTAGTTCTAAGCGTCAGACAAGCAACAAAAAATAGTATGAGCGAATACACACGTCGGAAGGCACCCTTACGCACGATGAACTACTCTTCAGACCAATACAAAAATTCTTGCGTCTCTAAAGCCGATTTGTTCCATTTCCTCTCTCGCACAGAGTTATTTCTAAGCGTCAGACAAGCAACAAAAAATAGTAGTATCGAATACACGCGTCGGAAGGCACCCTTACACACGATAAACTGCCCTTCAGACCAATAAAAAGATTCTTGCGTCTCTAAAGCCGATTTGTTCCATTTCCTCTCTCGCATAGAGTTATTTCTAAGCGTCAGACAAGCAACAAAAAATAGTAGGAGCGAATACACGCGTCGGAAGGCACCCTTACACACGATAAACTGCCCTTCAGACCAATAAAAAAATTCTTGCGCCTCTAAAGCCGATTTGTTCCATTTCCTCTCTCGCATAGAGTTAGTTCTAAGCGTCAGACAAGCAACAAAAAATAGTATGAGCGAATACACACGTCGGAAGGCACCCTATTTCATATATAATTCGTTAAGATTTGGTTGATTAGTTTTGGAGTTATAAAAATTTCGGTAAATTTCGCACATACATTTTTTTGTACTTTTTAAAACAACACATTGACATCGAAAACTCAAAAAACAATTTTTTACTTCGGTTTTTTCTACCCCTATTTTATATATAATTCTTTTAAATTTGGTTGATTAGACTTAGCTTTGTATGCGATCAAAATTATGGACCTTTGATCGCGTATAAAGCTGGGTCTAATCAACTAAATCTTAAAAAATTATATATGAAATAAGAGTAAAAAAGACTGAGAAATATAATAAAATTAGAAATAGATCGATATCTCCAAATTTGCGGAAGTTAGAGGAACCACGGACATTTATAAAAAAATTGAAAATTTTTTTAAAAAAGAACCTCTTTACCAATTATCGCCAAATTCAATACCAATCTTCCTTGAATGATACTCTATCGATTAAAAAAAAAAACAGCTTGATATCTCAATATTTGCGGAAATTAGAGCAACCACAACATTAAATGTGCACATACATACATACATACACACATACGGACATTTTTTTTAGTCGATATTTCGACGTTTTACAATTAGCGTACGTATTTTTCAGTGACTTATTTTTCAAAATAAACGGAAAATAAATGCTAACCGTTAGTTCAAACATTCTCTCTCTCATACATTGTTGGATAGTTGGTTTTCATTTGTTTGTTGTCAAGAATTTTGTTATTGGTCTGAAGAGTAGTTTATCGTGCGTAAGGGTGCCTTCCGACGTATATATTCGCTCATATTATTTTTTGTTGCTTGTCTGACGCTTAGAACTAACTCTATGCGAGAGAGGAAATGAAACAAATCGGCTTTAGACGCAAGAATTTTTTTATTGGTCTGAAGGGTAGTTTATCGTGTGTAAGGGTGCCTTCCGACGCGTGTATTCGCTCCTACTATTTTTTGTTGTTTGTCTGACGCTTAGAACTAACTCTGTGCGAGAGAGGAAATGGAACAAATCGGCTTTAGAGACGCAAGAATTTTTTTATTGGTCTGAAGGGTAGTTTATCGTGTGTAAGGGTGCCTTCCGACGCGTTTATCCGCTCCTACTATTTTTTATTGTTTGTCTGACGCTTAGAAGTAACTCTATGCGAGAGGAGAAATGGAACAAATCGGCTTTAGAGACGCAAGAATTTTTTTAGTGGTCTGAAGGGTAGTTTATCGTGTGTAAGGGTGCCTTCCGACGCGTGTATTTGCTCCTACTATTTTTTGTTGTTTGTCTGACGCTTAGAACTAACTCTGTGCGAGAGAGGAAATGGAACAAATCGGCTTTAGAGACGCAAGAATTTTTTTATTGGTCTGAAGGGTAGTTTATCGTGTGTAAGGGTGCCTTCCGACGCGTTTATTCGCTCCTACTATTTTTTGTTGCTTGTCTGACGCTTAGAAGTAACTCTATGCGAGAGGGGAAATGGAACAAATCGGCTTCAGAAACGCAAGAATTCTTTTAGTGATCTGAAAGGTAGTTTATTGTGCGTAAGGGTGCCTTCCGACGCGTGTATTCGCTCCTACTATTTTTTGTTGCTTGTCTGACGCTTAAAACTAACTCTGTGCGAGAGGAGAAATGGAACAAATCGGCTTTAGAGACGCAAGAATTCTTTTAGTGATCTGAAGGGTAGTTTATTGTGCGTAAGGGTGCTTTCCGACGCGTGTATTCGCTCCTACTATTTTTTGTTGCTTGTCTGACGCTTAAAACTAACTCTGTGCGAGAGGAGAAATGGAACAAATGAGTCTTAGAGACGCAAGAATTCTATTGTGCGTAAGGGTGCCTTCCGACGCGTGTATTAGCTCCTACTATTTTTTGTTGCTTGTCTGACGCTTAAAACTAACTCTGTGCGAGAGGAGAAATGGAACAAATGAGTTTTAGAGACGCAAGAATTCTTTTAGTGATCTGAAGGGTAGTTTATCGTGCGTAAGGGTACCTTCCGATGCTTGTATTCGCTCCTACTATTTTTTGTTGTTTGTCTGACGCTTAGAACTAACTCTGTGCGAGAGGAGAAATGGAACAAATCGATTTTAAAAAATCGCTCCAGGAACGTTCCAAACTTCAACCAGCTCATAAATCGGCCTTATGGTGCGATCTCATGATACGGAACGTATGAGCAATGCGCAATTGTCGGAACAAAGTCCGTCCAATCGCAGACATTCCGCCAATTGCGCTCTACTGAAATGTATTTTCTAATTTATTCTAATGTCCCATGGAGTAAAATTCGCGGAAGCGCAATTGACGCTAGCCAATCACAAGACCCTTTTCGTAGATTCCTTTATTGTATCTATCAAAATAACGTATATTATTAGCACACACAGATTACGCTTCCACGTTTTCCGCTGCATAAAGAAATCGGCGGAATAAACGTAAAAAAAGATCGAACCAATTTTCGAACATTCTGCCAATTCCACATTGCACATGCGTTTCGTACCATGGATCACATCATTAAAATTGCAAACACGTATTGTTTATCGATACGCGATTATCGACCTGGGATTACCGACTGTGATAGTTTGTGCGATTATCATGATTTCTTAAGTTTTATGGTTGTAGTTTAAACTTTATGTGTCAGTGACACGATCTGATTGACTGTAGTGAATCGATCGATATTAAACGCATAATAATAAAGCAAAGAAGTAAGTAGATGGTATTTGTTATCCCTTTCAGCGTATAGTTACCCTGGTAGAAATTTTGACTAGGCGCTTGCATGGCACTGACCAGCGTGCCACACTGCCACTTCAGGAGCTGGCATGGCACGCTGGTAAGCGCCATCCGCGAAATCGTCACGTTTTGCCCGCTAACGCCACAATGCTGGCATGGCGCTAACATGGCGCCAGTAAGGTACTATCATAATGCAGACATGGGACTAGCGTGGTACGTGCATGGCGCTAACATGGCGCCAGTTATATGATATTCACCCGGCATAAAAAAAATTATTTTTTCGAAATTTTATTATTTTATAACTAAATTTGTTTCTTAAGATGCAGTCTATGATTATAAATATTTTCTCGTATCTGAAAAATCTGAAAAAAACATTTACCTTGGTGGGATTCGAACTCGGGACCTCTGGATCGTGAGCCAACTGCCTTACGTGGTAGACTACTTCTTAATTTGATGTAAGTGTTATATATAGTCTACATATGTCATAAACAGCGCAGATATATAATTTTTTTAAAATCATCTTAAGAAACATAATAATTAAATCAATGAATTATTTTATGATAATAAAAGAAATAAATTTTATGTAAAAAATTTGTAAAACCTTTACCAGTAATACTTTTCTATAAGGGAAGGTACTATCATAATGCAGACATGAGACTAGCGAGTTTTCAACGTGGCACGTGCATGACACTGCCCTATAAAAAAATACTTTTGAACTATTCGATTATTGATGAAAAACCTATTAAACACTATCGGTTTCACCAATAGTTTATAATAGTTTTTTCGCCAATAGTCAAATAATTCAACGGTATTTTTTAGTAAGAGTGATGTAGAGCTGGCATAAAATGCATTAAAATATATAATTTATTAATTAATATGATTACATCTATAATAATAAGTAAAAGTGTATAATAAAATGAAGGTTATAAAATATTTACAAAAATATTTATAAAATACTGTTTTTAGGTTTTAACGGAACCCCCTTTGTGACGTCTCGTGCGAAAATTTTGTAATAATATAAGTTTATTAGTTCTTCTAAAATAGATTGGCGCCCAATTTAATTATTTATTATTTATTGCCGAGCTAAATTATTTATTTATAATTTATTTATTATTATTTATTATTATTTATTATTATTTATTATTATTTATTATTATTTATTATTATTTATTTTTATTTATTATTAATTATTATCATTTATTGCTGGATAAATTAGTGAAGCCCTGCTAGTCGAAGGACCCTGGCCGCGGCACACACAGGTGAAGGATAAAATAATCCTGTCTCAATTTTAACGCACGTGCAGATCGATCGCTTCTAAAACAATTAAGAATAAGTCGATCTAGAAGCCAAAGAGAAGAATCTCGACAGCATCTAATGTGGCGCAAGTGTGGGCCGCATTAGAAACTCAGTCAAATTCAGACCTGCACCCGTTTAATTTTATGTAAATGCCATATTAGGCGCGGACATGGCCCTGATATGGCTCTTTCCAGTATTTTAGGATAAGGCTGTGGCGTGGCAAACTAGCATGGCGCTGACAAGTGTCGTGGCGCCGGCAAGGCAATTTCTACCAGGGTATATATATATATATATATATATATATATACCCTGGTAGAAATTGGGTATATATATATATATATATATATATATATATATATATATATATATATATATATATATACATATATTAAATATTTACATATTTTATAGGTTGTGTCTGGCATTCAATGCAACTGTGTGTTTGCGTGTCTTGAGGTATGTATTTTGAAAAATGCATGTTATTATAACAGTTTTATAAATCGGCAGAGCTCGGCAAGCTTCTCGTTCAATTTTCAGCTGAATCCGTCTAACCCTTATTTCCCCTTTATACTTTTCTATCATCCATAAGATATTATTGTTTCGTATTCTATTATATTTGCTTCGCATTCCATTATATTGCTTCGTGTTCCACTGTATTTGCTTCGTATTCCATGTATTTATGTCGAGTCATACATCGTGCTAACGAGAAATTTGAAGATGATCGGGAGATTCCGACAATTCCCGGAAACTTACCGATGATCGCGTCTATTTATACCTCCTTGAACCGGAGGATCGACACTCTCAATCATACAGTCGCCTCCTAAACATTAACTTAAGACTTACATACGAAACATCGCTTGTGCGAATCAAGAGAATAAACGAGAATCTTGTATAAGAATCCTGAGAGTGCAATTATTAAAGGAAACCTAAGCTGCCTGCTTCCCACGTAAGCGTGACCGCATAAATTCAAACAGAGGCCTGTGCCTCGCCTTGTGTCGACCGAGGGAACGCCCGGAACTACACGCAAGGAAACTCAACAATTATTGTTGACATGTTTTTTTAATATCCTCAGTAGGTCTAATCCATTGATAACTGAAATAATCCTTTAACTAATTGAACAAAAGTAGAATTAAGTAATTATTGAAATAAAGATTTTATACAAGCGAAAGCGGGAACATCAATCTGCATATTGCACGTAGCAAGTCGCATAAGACGCGGTAAAGAATCATCACCGATGTCACTCATTTATTGAATTCTGTTTCTGTTCAATTAGTTAAAGGGTCGTTTCAGTCATCAGTGGATTAGGCCTACTTAAAAAAAAAAAAAAACAACAATAGTACTTTATGGGTGATATGGAAAGCTATTATGTCTGTTAAGTTAACACCCTCCCCCCCTCCACAAAAAATTGGAATAACACATGTAGAAATTAAGTGCTCTTTGTGTTAAATATGTGTTTCACAATTTTTGTGCTCAAACGGTTTCGCGGGAAATCGCAATTACATATAATTTCAAATGCCTCAAAATTAGTCTATAATAGTTAAATTAAAAGATATACGCAAATAAAGATCTATATAGAGTGAGGCAATAACTATTACCACCTTAAATATATTTGATCTATAAGGACCAGAGAAAAATCAGTGTAACCAAAATTGTACAATACGAAGGAGGCTATCTATAGCGATAATAATTTTTGCCTAGGTGGAGGCGCTTTGGAGATATTGATTCGGTAATATGATAGAGGAGCTAAAAACAAGTTCAGAACTCATGACACAAGATTATTGAACAAGATTAAAAGTGAAGAAAAAACAATTAAAAAATATATTTTTGTATTGAATGAAATTTATGTTTAAAGAAGATGTTAGAAGTTATGGCCATCATTATCGATGCAACACTGGATTCTTTCGATCACTGATTGGCTTGCTCTTTTAATAACGTCGGGAGTTATTGATGCACAGGCTGTAATAATCCGTTGTTGCATGTCTTGATTGCGAAAAATAAACTCAATGAAAAATTTACCAATCACTGGATTGGACATAGGGGTCATATAATGTGGCCAGCTTGTTCGCCAGACTTGACACCACTGGATTTCTTCTTATGGAAAACCCTAAAGGACATGGTCTACAAAGAAAAACCAACTACACTTCAAGACATGCAACAACGGATTATTACAGCCTGTGGATCAATAACTCCCGACGTTAATAAAAGCAAGAGCAAGCCAATCAGTGATCGAAAGAATCCAGTGTTGCATGTATAATAATGGCCATCACTTCAAACATCTTCTTTAAACATAAATTTCATTCAATACAAAAATGTATTTTTTAATCGTTTTTTCTTTACTTTATCTTGTTCAATGATCTTGTGTCATGAGTTCTGAACTTGTTTTCAGCTCCTTTATCATATTATGGAAAAAAATGTACCGAATCAATTTAAAAAAATGAAGATGACCTTGATATCTCCGAAGCGTCTCCACCTGGACAAAAATTATTGTCGCTATAGATAGGCCCCTTCGTACCGTACAATTTTATTTTTTTAGTTACATTAATTTTTCTCTGGGCCTTATAGAATAGAATATATTTAAGGTGGTAATAGTTATTGCCTCATCCTGTATACTACTGATATAAGAATAAAGTAAAATAGAGTTAAAAGTTAAAATAGAGATAGCGAATTGGTTTTAGTCTTAAAATGTTCCTCAATTTATGTGCTCCCGAAATATGCATAATGAAATTTTCGTGTTTATCCCCTTCGGCCGACCCAAACGTGAACATCCCATACGTACAAGAGTAAAGTACCAGTTAAAATACAGATAGCAAATTGGTTTTAGTCTTAAAATGTTCCTTAATTTATGTGCTTTCAATATATGGACAATGATATTTCCGTGTTATCTATATACATTTATAACAATCTCTACTTTTATAAAATAGCTATTAAATGTTTACAATAATCTCGTCAAAATCCAATCAAAAATATTTTAAGAGCACATAAATGTACAAAAATAAGTGGAGAAACATTTTCAGCTTATAATAATCAATACGCTGGAAACGAATCGTTATGTTAGTAAGCACTTTACACTTGTAAGTAGATATAGTGGTGCTCACGTTTAGAAAGGTTTTTCGGCCGAAGAGAATAAGCACAAAAATCTTATTCTGTATATTTTAAAAGCACAGAAATTGAGAAACATTTTAAGACTAAAACCAATTGGCTATTTGTATTTTAACTGGTACTTTACTCTTGTGCGCATGGGGTGCTCATATTTGTGTTGGTATAGAAGATACAGAAAAATGTTTCAGACAAAAGTTGTATGTTCTAAAGAAAGACACATGATTCTGATGTAAACCATGTCGTAGATGTTGTGGTTTTCAAGAAATTTAAAAACGACTAATTTTTTACATTTGATTGTTCTACGTATAAAAATATCAAAGTTAAGTTATTGAAAAGTGAATACGTTACGAGATATATATATTTTGTATTTTATATAAAAATATTATGACAAAATTTAAAATATCAGGAATTAAAAATATTATGACAAAATTAAGAAATTTTTAACGAAAAACAGCTTTATTATAGTGTTTTGAAAACATCTTCACGAGATGTATAACTTTTATCTCAAGGTTATTATTATTATACTTGTATTAAAATCAATCAAATTTATATTTAAAGTGATGTAAGGAGTTTAATTAAGGTTATACTATTTCTATTTGTTTTAGATTGTCTTTTTATTTTCTACAAAGGTAAGTCTCTCTCTCTCTCTCTCTCTCTCTCTCTCTCTCTCTCTCTCTCTCTCTCTCTCTCTCTCTCTCTCTCCTCTCTCTTTCTCTCCCCCCCCTCTCTCTCTTTCTCTCTCCCTTCTTTTTCCCCCTTTTAATTTTCTTTTTTTTGAAATTGGCTGCTTTGCGCCTTTAAAAGTTGGCTGCTTTGCGCTTTTTAAAAATCGGCTGCTCTGCGCCTACAAACTTCGGCTGCTTTGCGCCTTTAAAAGTCGGCTGCTTTGCGCCCATAAAAATTGGCTGCTCTGCGCCTTTAAAAATCGGCTGCTTTGCGCCTTTAAAAGTCGGCTGCTTTGCGCCATTAAAAATCGGCTGCTTTGCGCCTTTAAAAGTCGGCTGCTTTGCGCCCATAAAAATCGGCTGCTCTGCGCCTTTAAAAATCGGCTGCTTTGCGCCCATAAAAATCGGCTGCTCTGCGCCTACAAACTTCGGCTGCTTTGCGCCTTTAAAAGTCGGCTGCTTTGCGACTTTAAAAGTCGGCTGCTTTGCGCCCATAAAAATCGGCTGCTCTGCTCCTACAAACATCGGCTGTTTTGTAAAAATCGGCTGCTCTGCGCCTATAAAAACGAATTGCTTAGCGTTTTAAGAAATCTGTTGTGCGCCTATTTTATACAATATCTCTAAAGACTCAAAATATTATTTTAAAACCTGCAGACAAAGATATAATTACCCGAGGCGAATGGCTTACGGACGTACATATTGATCATTTCCATAGACTTTTACAAAGTTGTTCAGATTATAGACCTATCGAAATACAATTGCCTGATACGATTCAACCTGTATCACAAGATAAAAAACACATTCAAATATTGTATAGTTTGCCACATTGGGTGTGTAGTTATTATGATACAAAAAATATATTTATATATGATTCCTTAAATAATAAAACATTGCATAAAGATCATAAGCTATTCTTGGAAAGATTATTTCCAACATATGACTTTAAAAAACGTTCCGTCAAATTTGCTACTGTGCAACGTCAACCGAGTAGCGATTGTGGTGTTTTTGCTATAGCTTTTGCTACTTCATTGTTATTCAATATTAAACCTGACAAAGTAAAGTATGAACATAAGTTTATGCGTTCACATTTGATACAAATTTTGGAAAATAATGTTATTGAACATTTTCCTCAAGATTTGCAATGTGCTAATCCTCAAAAAGTACTTCCATTAGCAGTGATAAGAGATAGAGAGGCTAAAACGACTGCTCAACGTATGAAAAGACATTTTAAAAATAATTACGCTAAAGAATGTCGGGCAGAAAAACAGAATTTAGAAAATTGCGCTAGAAAGCAGCAACGATGCAAACAGAATTTACCAAATAATCGTGCTCAAGATTCACAATGTGCCGTTTCCCAAAGAGTATTTCCATTAGCGATAATAAATGCGACAGAAATTGAAGCTGTTTGGAAAAATTTGCAATCCGTCGCGATCCCGGATCGATATCGTGCCCGTAACGCCATCCGGCAGTCGCCCTCATAACGAAAGGGATTCCGCGCCGCTCCCCCCGTCAACCCTGACCACGAAGCTTCGCCCGGCGCGTATCGATCCTGTGTCGCGATCGCAAGATCCATCGCTGATTGGTCGATACGCGTCGTGCGCCCGAAAGCTCCCGAAACGGGACCGCGAGTACTCCGGTCCCCTCAGTAGAAACGAATACTCCGGTTCACGAGGTCGCATACCGCCGTGCATCCGTCTAATTACTCCGTTTCACGCGGTCGCATATTCGCCGTGGTGCACACGGATCTGACTGCTCTCGCAGAGCCCGCTAAGTTGTCGCGCCTTCGTGCGTCTACTCCGATTCACCCTCGCCAACGTGCGTGGTGAACATACGCGAGTCTGTGCGTGTAACGTGCCTCGCCATTGTGCTCGATCGTCTCATCGTGGCGCAAACGGTCTAACGTCTTGCGTCTTGTGCGTTACGAACACTAGCGCAACGACTGGACAAACGCTCAATGCGTTTCAACGTGCAATCTCCGAATTTGCGCTAACGAACTGCCCACGGCTCCGCGCCCGGCAAACGTATACGTGTCACGTGATCACCGCGCTGCATCACGTGCTCGCAGAGTGTCGCGCTTACATGTACGAGTGCGTTCACCGTTCCTGTACTAATTGAACATTAAACTATTTGTGAATCACCTCTCGAATATCAAGTGTCTTTCTACCCGCACGCCTGATCCCTGTCGGGGTCGAACACAGCCTCTGGCGAACCGGAGTTACGCCCGGATTCAAATATTCGCCCAAACAGAAGCGATTGCTAAAAGTGCAGAGACACATTTTGAAAGTAATTATGCTACAAAATCTCATGCAGAGCAACAGGATTTAAACAATCGCGCTATTATAAAGCGACAGCGATCCAAACAGAATTTAGAAAAAAAGTAATTTTAAAGCCTGAAGAAAAAGATATAATTATTCGAGGCGAATGGATTACGGACGATCATATGGATTATTTCCATACACTTTTGCGAAGTTGTTCAGATTATGAACCTGTCGAAACATGGCGAATCCAAATGCCTGAATTTATTCAACGTATACCAGAAGATAGAAAACATATACAAATATTGCACAGTTCGTCAGCTCCAATAAATTGTGCAGATCCAGAACATAGAAATGAAGAAGGACATTGGGTATGTAGTTATTACGATACAACAAAAATATATATCTATGATTCACAAAATAAAAAAAAATGCACGAACATCACGAGGTATTCTTGAAAGCATTATTTCCAAATTACGACTTTGAGAACAATCCTGTCGAATTTCCTACTGTGCAGTGTCAACGAAACTGTACAGATTGCGGAGTTTTTGCTATAGCTTTTGCGATTTCATTATTGTTTAATATTAAATCTGACCAAGTTAGATATGATCATAGAGTAATGCGTTCACATTTGTTGAAGATTTTCGAATCGAATACAATTGAACATTTTTCTCAAGATCCACAAAGTGATGCTCAGACAGTGCTTCCATTAGTAGTAATAAAAGATAGAGAAGTTAGAGCGACAGCTTTACGTATAAATAGACATTTATCTCAGAAAGATTCCTGTAAAAACATTAGTGATACTTGAAATAATTGCGCTGAGAAACGTTGTCGAGAGGAACAGGATTCGTCAGAAAATAATCGTGCTCAAGATTCACAATGTGCTATTTCTCAAAGAGTACTTCCATTAGCGATAATAAAAGCGACAGAAACTGAAGCAATTGTTAAAAGTGCAAAAACACATTCTGAAAATAATTATGCTACAAAAGCTCGTGCAGAGCAACAGGATTTAAACAATCGCGCTATTATAAAGCGACAGCGATCCAAACAAAATTTAGAAAAAAAAGTAATTTTAAAGCCTGAAGAAAAAGATATAATTATTCAAGGCGAATGGATTACGGACGATCATATGGATTATTTCCATACACTTTTGCGAAGTTGTTCAGATTATGAACCTGTCGAAACATGGCAAATCCAAATGCCTGAATTTATTCAACGTATACCAGAAGATAGAAAACATATACAAATATTGCACAGTTCGTCAGCTCCAATAAATTGTGCAGATCCAGAACATAGAAATGAAGAAGGACATTGGGTATGTAGTTATTACGATACAACAAAAATATATATCTATGATTCACAAAATAAAAAAAAAATGCACGAACATCACGAGGTATTCTTGAAAGCATTATTTCCAAATTACGACTTTGAGAACAATCCTGTCGAATTTCCTACTGTGCAGTGTCAACGAAACTGTACAGATTGCGGAGTTTTTGCTATAGCTTTTGCGATTTCATTATTGTTTAATATTAAACCTGACCAAGTTAGATATGATCATAGAGTAATGCGTTCACATTTGTTGAAGATTTTCGAATCGAATACAATTGAACATTTTCCTCAAGATCCACAAAGTGATGCTCAGACAGTGCTTCCATTAGTAGTAATAAAAGATAAAGAAGTTAGAGCGACAGCTTTACGTATAAATAGACATTTATCTCAGAAAGATTCCTGTGAAAACATTAGTGATACTGGAAATAATTGCGCTGAGAAACGTTGTCGAGAGGAACAGGATTCGTCAGAAAATAATCGTGCTCAAGATTCACAATGTGCTATTTCTCAAAGAGTACTTCCATTAGCGATAATAAAAGCGACAGAAACTGAAGCAATTGTTAAAAGTGCAAAAACACATTCTGAAAATAATTATGCTACAAAAGCTCGTGCAGAGCAACAGGATTTAAACAATCGCGCTATTATAAAGCGACAGCGATCCAAACAAAATTTAGAAAAAAAAGTAATTTTAAAGTCTGAAGAAAAAGATATAATTATTCGAGGCAAATGGATTACGGACGATCATATCGATCATTTCCATACATTTTTGCAAAGTTGTTCAGATTATAAACTTGTCGAAACATGGCGAATCCAAACGTCTGAATTTATGCAACGTATACCAGAAGATAGAAAACATATACAAATATTGCACAGTTCGTCAGCTCCAATAAATTGTGCAGATCCAAAAGATAGAAATGAAGAAGGACATTGGGTATGTAGTTATTACGATACAACAAAAATATATATCTATGATTCACTAAATAAAAAAAAATTGCACGAACATCACGAGGAATACTTGAAAAGATTATTTCCAGAATACGACTTTAAGAACAATCCTGTCGAATTTCCTACTGTGCAATATCAACAAAACTGTAATGATTGCGGAGTTTTTGCTATAGCTTTTGCGACTTCATTATTGTTTAATATTAAACCTGACAAAGTTACATATGATTACAGAGTAATGCGTTGACATTTGTTGAAGATTTTCGAATCGCATACAATTGAACATTTTCCTCAAGATCCACAAAGTGATGCTCAGACAGTGCTTCCATTAGCAGTAATAAAAGATAGAGAAGCAAAAGCGACAGCTTTACGTATAAATAGACATTTATCTCAGAAAGATTCCTGTGAAAACATTAGTATTACTGGAAATAATTGCGCTGAGAAACGTTGTCGAGAGGAACAAAACTCGTCAGAAAATAATCGTGCTCAAGATTCACAATGTGCTATTTTTCAAAGAGTACTTCCATCAGCAATAATAAAAGCGACAGAAATTAAAGCAATTGCTAAAAGTGCAGAGACACATTTTGAAAGTAATTATGCTACAAAATCTCGTGCAGAGCAACGAGATTTAAACAATCGCGCTATTATAAAGCGACAGCAATCCAAACAAAATTTAGAAAAAAAGTAATTTTAAAGCCTGAAGAAAAAGATAGAATTATTCGAGGCCGATGGATTACGGACGATCATATGGATCATTTCCATACACTTTTGCGAAGTTGTTCAGATTATGAACCTGTCGGAACATGGCGAATCCAAAGGCCTAAATTTATTCAACGTATACCAGAAGATAGAAAACATATACAAATATTGCACAGTTCGTTAGCTCCATTCAATTGTCCAGATCCAAAACTTAATAATGTGGATGGACATTGGGTATGTAGTTATTACGATACAACAAAAATATATAACTATGATTCACAAAATAGAAAAAAATTGCACGAACATCACGAGATATTTTTGAGAAAATTATTTCCAGAATACGACTTTGAGAACAATCCTGTCGAATTTCCTACTGTGCAACATCAACAAAACTGTAATGATTGCGGAGTTTTTGCTATAGCTTTTGCGATTTCATTATTGTTTGATATTAAACCTGACAAAGTTACATATGATTACAGAGTAATGCGTTCACATTTGTTGAAGATTTTCGAATCGAATACAATTGAACATTTTCCTCAAGATCCACAAAGTGATGCTCAGACAGTGCTTCCATTAGCAGTAATAAGAGATAGAGAAGCTAAAGCGACAGCTTTACGTATAAATAGACGTTTATCTCAGAAAGATTCCTGTGAAAACATTAGTGATACTGGAAATAATTGCGCTGAGAAACGTTGTCGAGAGGAACAAAACTCGTCAGAAAATGATCGTGCTAAAAAACGGCGTCGATATAAAAATTCAGACAATTGTATTAGTAATACTTAAATTCAACGCGCTAAGAAACGTTGTCGAGAGGAACAAGACTCGTCAGAAAATGATTGTGCTAAAAAACGGCGTCGATATCAGAATTCAGAAGACAATCGTGCTGAAAGACGACGTCATTATAAAGATAACTTAGCAAATATTCGCCTTAATAAGCGAAAATATTATCTTATACATTCTCAGCAAGAACGAGATAGACAAAGAAAATATTCTGATCGTAAATGGCTTTATAATAAACGATATTATGAGAGAAAGATAGTAAAAAGTGATTGTGTTAAAAAAAGTATTGTCTTAATAAGCGAAAACATTATAAAGACAACTTACAAAAGTATCGTCTTAATAAGCGAAAACATTATAAAGACAACTTACAAAAGTATCGTCTTAATAAGCGAAAATATTATAAAGACAACTTACAAAAGTATCGTCTTAATAAGCAAAAACATTATAAAGACAACTTACAAAAGTATCGTCTTAATAAGCGAAAATATTATAAAGACAACTTACAAAAGTATCGTCTTAATAAACAAAAACAATATCTTATACATTCTCAGCAAGAACGAGATAGACAAAGAAAATATTCTGATCGTAAATGGCTTTATAATAAGCGATATTATGAGAAAGAATTCTAAATGCGTACCTGGGAACAAAAATCGCGATATTGCCAAAAATATTACTAGAAAATATGCAAAATTTTTATCACGAAATTACATACAATTTCTTATTCCTGTGACAATTGAAGACATCGAAAAAAAACTTAATATTAAAAATCCTACTGAAAGACGATTAGAAGCCGAAAGAATCCTACGTTGGTGTATGCGTATTCGAGATAGTTTTGTCAGTAAAATTTCTAAAATATTAGCTTTACTTAAAAAGAAATCAGAAGTGTGCTTGACTCTTGCCGCTGAATGCTTTATAAATGACGATAAAATACGTGCATTATGTGGCACATCGGGACATACAGCTTCATCCGAAAATTATTTTATCGACACATATCGTAACATTGCTTCATCACAACTGTTGGTAATTAACGAGAAAGGTAAAACTACGAATGTATTACCTTTGCAACAAGCACGAGTCAAAAAATCATGGTTGTGCAATGCTTTGTGTAAAATTTATGATGATCCGTTGATGAAGATTCTAATCGATCGTTATGAAAAATTCCTCAAAACGATATTTACCTGTACTTTAAAGAAAATACCACAATTGTTAACAGATATTCATACATGTACGATAAAGAATTCTGATAGAAAGGGTCACACACATGCCTGTTACATTGATGCAACTCTTTGCAAAGCTCTATTTCTTCCTGTTTTATTATTATCACCTCATTTTCCAATGGTGAGATATATTAAACGTTTAATTTATCAAATGACAAGTTTATACGACAAAATGTTAAATCTGGAGAAGGCTTTAACTTCTGTTGATTTAAACACGTTGAACGAAATTATAATTTCGGCACAACAAAAAGCATATATGTACAAACATCAGCAGAATCGTACTACTTTGAGTGAAGATGAAATCATGTCTCGCTTTAAAAACGCATTTAAGGCTTTTACTAAACGCTCCATGGACATACCTCGATATGTTTGTGCATCATGTGAGAGACTTTTATATAAAAGAAGTGTCTCTGAATTTAATAAGCTTAAAGCTCGAATAGATATTCCAATTTGGAGAGATTTAATGGCGCATTTAGAAAAACATAATATTACTCCGCGATACATATGTCATTACTGTGAAAAAAAATTCCGTGACGGATTAATACCTTCGTATTGCGTTTTAAATGATCGTTTTGTACATGATCCACCTGAAGTAATATCATGTCTTAACCAGTTTGAAAAAATTCTCATACAAAGAGCTAAAGCTTTTCAAACTGTCGTTTCAATGAAACCTGTTAGTAACAAGAAATTGCCTCACAGACAAATGGCACAAAAAGTAAAAGGTAGAACGTTTCATTTACCGTTACCTTTACAAGAAACATTGAACAAAATATGTCCTGATACTGATCCAATTAATACCAATCACGAACTGTACTTTGTACGTGTTAGAGGTATTCCGACAAAATCAAAAATGATCTGGGAAGAAATGGTAGACGTTAACAAGGTTTTTGACGCTTTAGTGTGGTTAAAAGAACATAATCCTTTATATTCTCATATTGTATTGCCAAATACTTGTAAGGAGTTCTCTTTACAAACGTCATTAATCAATCCAGAGTTTGAAATACAGGAGACAGAAAATGCTACTGAATCTGATTTGGATGACGAACGCGAATCGAGTCCAAAAAGTGAAACGCAAGAAAACAACGCAGACGCTACTTTAAATAAAGAGCGTAAAGCAATGTTAACTCAGGTTCTTGACGAAATTAATGATGATTATTACGAGCAATATACTATTTATCCTTTATATGAAAAAAAATCATGTAAAACTGATACGGTCTTATATCAAATGTTAAAAATAGCCGATACGCCCTTGGACAATCGTGAGAGATCTTTAGATTTATTGTGTTTTCCAGATTTATTTCCTCTTGGTATTAATGGACGACACCAAGCTAGACGGGTTAAACTCCACGATCATGAATTTGATAAATTATGTTTGACGTCCAAACATCCACAATTCAGATTAAATAAACAATTCGTATTTTTTCTGTTCAATCTATACACTTTTCGTCAAATAAATCGTGGAATTTTTACCAAACTATGTACAACTGAGCGTTATACGGCTTCGGAATATTTAAAAGCACTACAGACAGATGTATTAGAATCTAACTTGAGTACAATATTCGCCACTATAAGAAATACGGAACAATACTGGCGTATACCAAGAAGTAATTTAAGATGTATGACACAAGAGTACGGACCTGCGACATGGTTCGTAACATGGAGTCCTGCTGAATGGCTGATGCCTGACTTAGCTGCATATCTTCGTGAAATAAATGGATGGCCTGACGATTCGACGCCCATTAGTGTACTCGTTGCTAAGGATCCCCTGGTCAACGTCAAGGTTTCTTGATAACAAATTCAAAGCATTCCTTGATTTTATCAGTTCCAAAGATAACCCGATCGGAAAAGTAGCGCATTACTTCTGGCGACGAGAATACCAAGATAGAGGTATACAACATTTTCATTTATTAATTTGGATTGAAGGTGCGCCAATTATCGGGAAATCTTCTGTTGAAGAAGTTTCTCAATTTATTTTGCAACACATAACTTGTGAAATGCCAGATCCAAAGATTTCACCATTGTTATACAGGCGAGTCAATACGCATCAACGACACAAACATAACGATTATTGTCTTCGTTCTAAAAAAGTAGGACGCAAAACAATTCGTGTGTGTCGTTTTGGGTTTCCTCGTCCTGTCACGGAAACGTTGATTTTGAAAGATGTCATAAGTTCGATAGCAGGTAGGAAACGATTGAAACATAGAAGTAGGCTTTACTATCTTCCTCGAAAACAGGCTGAGATCAATATAAATGATTATAATTCTATTCTTCTTACTCTATTAGAAGGAAATGTCGATATACAATATGTAAGCGAATCATCCATGTTGCTTACTTGGTATATCACTAAGTACGTAAATAAACCAGGAAAAAGTGAAATAAATTATGCTGTCCTTGATAGTAAAAATGAGAAAAAGGAATCGTTGTGTACAAAACTTTGGAAATATGCTTTGCGAGCCACGAGTCATAGGGAATGTGGAATTCTTGAAGCTTGTGATGCATTGCTGAGTAATTCTTTATGACTGATCCAAATACGACTATAAAATGGTTGGACGTTAATCAGATACGACGTAGAAAAGTTAAAACTTATAAGGAAATTGAAGCTCTTGACGAAGATTCTACAAATATATTTTGTCCATCTATAATAGATGAACATTATCCACGGAGACCGAAAGAATTGGAATCTATGTTTTTATATGAATTTGTACAGTGGTATGATATTTTGAAAAATAAACCACGAGGTAAAAATATTGAATACTACACGATGGAAAATGGTTATTATCTAAAACGGCGACGGCGTAGACGTCTTATTAATCACTATAAATATAATGTTAATACGCAGCCAGAAAATGATTTCTTTTCATTATTGCTCATGTTTAAACCGTGGCGGAAAATAGAAGATCTAAAAGACGGATGTGATACATATACAGAAGCATTTCACAAAGGAAAGTTATATCTAACGGAAGCATTGCAATATCATGAAAAATTAGAGGAAGTGCAAAAAGCATTTGAAACTGCGAAGCAATTAGTTGAACAACATTTAGATGATTTGGAAAAACAGCATGAGTCTCAAGATGATCCTGATAATCCAATAGGTGTTCAAAATATTGAGGCTGGTGAAGCGATGCAAGATTTTAAGGATCTTGGTGACAAATTAGATCAGGAAGTCGATGTATCTGAAATGATTTCAAATCTGAACGCAGATCAAAGAAGAGTATTTGACGACGTGATCAACGCCGTAACATCGCCGGATGATAGACAATTACTAAAATACGTTAGCGGAGAAGGAGGTACTGGTAAAAGTTTCATAATTAAAACAATTAAATGTTGGATAAAACAAAATCTTAACAAGGATACTGTTGTAGCAGCACCTACTGGTATAGCGGCGTATAATGTCGGTGGTATGACAGCTTGCAGAGTCTTTCACTTACCCGTTGAACATGGTCAGTCTCCTAAGTATACACTATTATCTGATCACGTTTTGAAAATTTTACGGGCAAATCTGAAAGATGTTATTCTTATTATAATTGATGAAGTGTCAATGACTAATTTAACTTTCATGTATATACATTTACGACTATGTCAAATATTTGATACCATGGATGACGATTTCTTTGGTCGAAAGCATGTTCTTTCATTTGGAGATCTGCTTCAATTACCTCCCGTACGTGAAAATTTTGTCTTTGTTCCACTATCAAAAGCAGAATTTGATAAATATATTGGCAGTGTGGGGACTACTAATGAGGAATGGTTGTGGCAAAAATTTCAATATGATGAATTGACGATCAATATGCGTCAGCAAGGAGATGGAACTTATCGTGAATTACTCTCAAGAGTTCGTGTTGGTTTATTGACAACTTCTGATTCTGAGATTCTCGACAAAAGAAGAGTATCATTGAAAGGTCAGTCTTTCGATGCAAGATTAAACGAATTGTGTAATTTTATTGATAATTTGCCGTCTGATACTGTTTGTTTACTGCCTACTCGTCATTTGTGCGATGTTCTTAACACTGCAATGCTAAGTCGTATTGCTTCGAAAGAAATATTATTAATTGCTGAAGATACGTTTGAATGTAATAAATATATTAGACGAACAGTAGTAAAGCGATTGACGGATAATGATGATGAAAACGATAATACTAATACAGCTGGGCTTTCGAAACAAATTATAATTAAAATTAGAGCGAAAGTTATGATAAGACGCAATATTGATGCCACTTTGGGCCTCGTAAATGGTACAATTGGTACAGTTATTTCTGTTGTGCGGGATACGTCTACTGATTGTGTAGAAAAGATTAAACTTTTCTTACCGTCTGGTTTGGAGTATTCTATTGAAAAAGTAAGTGTCAAGTTTAAAGTAATGGAGAGAGCATATGTTATCAGAAAACAATTTCCCATAACTCTCAGTTACGGCATAACCGTTCATAAAAGTCAAAGATTAAGCTTGCGAAACGCTGTTATGGATATAGGCAATTCTATATTTAGTTGTGGTCAGGTATACGTTGCGTTATCCCGAGTAACGTCTCTGGATGGATTGCATTTAATTAACTTTGATCCTTCATCTGTAACGGCAAGTGAAAGAGCTATTGTTGAATATAATTGGCTAAGAAATTTTCTACCGCAAGCAGAAATGATTACTATTTCGAAAAAACGTTTTCGAAAAGTAAAAGATGTTCCGTGGACATTGCCGAAAACAATCAATGCCGGTCAAGAGTCAGACCAACGAGCTGGAAAAAGTACTGCTGAGCCGATACCTGTTTTGCAAAATAAAGATGGAGTTTCATGCTACGCAAATTCAGTAATACAATGTTTCTTGCAGTCAAGTATTATTAGGAAAGTGTTGCTTAAAGTTGATAAGGATGATTTAAGTATATTAGCGCATAAATATGACCAACGATTACCTAATTTGAATGCTGATGCGATACGGACAGATTTAGGAGAGCGCTTTACGAGTCGTGATGATGAAAAACCGGCAAAACGAGACGCTCTTGAATTTCTTATCGCCATTTGCACAAAATATAATTACATAAGAAATTTGGTCGGGCATCAAGTAACTTGTACTACTAAGTGCATTAGCAACTCATGTGGTTATACGACAAAAAATATTACTGATAACATAGTTGTTCCAATTTCTATTAATAATTTGAAAAAGAAAAGTTATAATCTTAATAATTTATTAAAGGATACATTTTTAAATGGGGGTCCATTATATGGAAAAACATGCAAATCTTGTGCAGGAAATCTAGTATTTAGAAATGAATTAACGTTGACGAAAGAAATAGTTATTATTCATTTAATTTTGTTCTCGTCACAGGATGATAAATTAGTAAAAATACCACAGACATTTAGTTTAACTGCCATACCAACAACTAAGATATCGATAGCTAAACAGCAGTATAAAGTAATGAATACTATATTTCATCAGGGTACATCTATTGAAGATGGTCATTATACAAGTATGTGTAGAGAAAACACATTTTGGATTGAATTTGATGATGGAAAAATTATAGAAAAGAAACGATGGCCTACAGGTGCTAAAAATATTTATATATTATTTTTGGAAAAAGTTGGTAAGAAATAATTTATACAAGTAACATAATATAGATGGATATTTTACATAAAAGCAATGTCCGGCAATGTATATATGGGGCATTCCATGCCAAATCAACCAATGATTGACCCCGACCATTTTTTATTTGGCTGATAATTTTTTGTGTTTTTGCACTAAATGAAAGTAGCTTCCATGATTTTTTGTAGATTTTTATCTCTACTCATACTTAAGTTATGGATTTTTGAAAAAAAATGCAGTTTAAAATTTGGCAAATTTCAAATGCTTGTAACTTTAAGAAGAAAAAAGATATTGTAAAAAACAAGGTGGGCTTTCTTTTCGTTTTTCTCTGTACTTTTCGAAGAAAATATCGAAAAAATGTTTAATGGGCAATATGACTGTTTTTTTTAAGGATTTAAGTAAAAAATGTTTGTTTTTCTTAGTGCGACCGTTTTGATTTTTTTCAAAAAAATCTCAAATTCTAGACTTAATTTCGAAATTTTCAAGACCTATAAGAAAATGGGATTCCAATAACTTCGATTTTTTAAGGGACTTTTTCTTCATTTTTTTTCAAAAATAATTTTTTAAAAATAAGATAGACTCTACCGATAGCTATCAAAAAATTTGATAAATTTACAGACAGCAATCCTGAAATTTTGATCTATGGGTAAAGAGAAAATTCGAATATTTTCTATTTTTTAATTGCATTTTTACTTATTTTTATTATTAAATTACTTTTTTTAATAGAATATTATAAATTGGGGAACTTTAACGGTTAGCATGTAACAATTAAATCATATAGTTAATGAAAAAAACACATATATTATCTGTAAAATTAGCAATCAGATTTAT
Organism: Temnothorax unifasciatus; assembly: GCA_030770225.1. Classification (NCBI taxonomy): domain Eukaryota; kingdom Metazoa; phylum Arthropoda; class Insecta; order Hymenoptera; family Formicidae; genus Temnothorax; species Temnothorax unifasciatus. Next base: position 212,242 of record JASTWK010000297.1, read on the forward strand.
TTGAAAATAAAATAAATAAATCAAAATCAAAATTAAAGATAAACATAAAATAAATGATAAATATATCAAAAAATTATGCCATATAACTATTTATTTATTTTTATTTTTTTAAATTATTTTATGTAATTTTACATCATTACATCGAGAGAATATTTTCACATTTACATTTCCATTCTTATCAGGTATAACGCAATGAATTTTGTGTGTTTCCGGTATACGTTTAGCACTTGACTTGAAAAATGAAAAATTACTGAAGCACTGGAAACTTTATTTTTCAAATTTTTAGCCTGGAAACCTCTATTTGAATTTTGAAAAATGTTTTATGAGTAGAATGTATTACTTTTTTAATACCAGCACAGGGATTCTCTAATTCCTTAACGACAGTTTCGGTATTGTTGCGTAAGTATTATATATGGTAAAAAAGCTGTGAAACGATACCGAAACTGTCGTTAAGGAGTTAGAGAATCCCTGTGCTGGTATTAAAAAAGTAATACATTCTACTCATAAAACATTTTTCAAAATTCAAATAGAGGTTTCCAGGCTAAAAATTTGAAAAATAAAGTTTCCAGTGCTTCAGTAATTTTTCATTTTTCAAGTCAAGTGCTAAACGTATACCGGAAACACACAAAATTCATTGCGTTATACCTGATAAGAATGGAAATGTAAATGTGAAAATATTCTCTCGATGTAATGATGTAAAATTACATAAAATAATTTAAAAAAATAAAAATAAATAAATAGTTATATGGCATAATTTTTTGATATATTTATCATTTATTTTATGTTTATCTTTAATTTTGATTTTGATTTATTTATTTTATTTTCAAATAAATCTGATTGCTAATTTTACAGATAATATATGTGTTTTTTTCATTAACTATATGATTTAATTGTTACATGCTAACCGTTAAAGTTCCCCAATTTATAATATTCTATTAAAAAAAAGTAATTTAATAATAAAAATAAGTAAAAATGCAATTAAAAAATAGAAAATATTCGAATTTTCTCTTTACCCATAGATCGAAATTTCAGGATTGCTGTCTGTAAATTTATCAAATTTTTTGATAGCTATCGGTAGAGTCTATCTTATTTTTAAAAAATTATTTTTGAAAAAAAATGAAGAAAAAGTCCCTTAAAAAATCGAAGTTATTGGAATCCCATTTTCTTATAGGTCTTGAAAATTTCGAGTTTAAGTCTAGAATTTGAGATTTTTTTGAAAAAAATCAAAACGGTCGCACTAAGAAAAACAAACATTTTTTACTTAAATCCTTAAAAAAAAACAGTCATATTGCCCATTAAACATTTTTTCGATATTTTCTTCGAAAAGTACAGAGAAAAACGAAAAGAAAGCCCACCTTGTTTTTTACAATATCTTTTTTCTTCTTAAAGTTACAAGCATTTGAAATTTGCCAAATTTTAAACTGCATTTTTTTTCAAAAATCCATAACTTAAGTATGAGTAGAGATAAAAATCTACAAAAAATCATGGAAGCTACTTTCATTTAGTGCAAAAACACAAAAAATTATCAGCCAAATAAAAAATGGTCGGGGTCAATCATTGGTTGATTTGGCATGGAATGCCTCATATATATATATTAACAACTTTAGACACATTTTCTTTATAAGGTGTAATTTTTTTCTGTGGTATACTAATCATATGTACTACACATAATTCTTCGTCAATTAAAAGTCAAACTCTCACCTAGAAATCACAACTAAATAAAGAAAAGAAAAACGTTGTAAAGAGTGTCCCACATAGAAAGGTAGGTCCTTCTAGAACTGGTAGTAAATCAGTAGAAACATGGAAGGCTAAAAAACGTAAGGTGATATCTGTAAGTGTCTTATAATTTTACCTTTAGATTACTTTGATTATTTTTCAAAAAAAACGCTTAGATTATAATTATTCTGAACGGTCATAAAAAAATTGCAATTATTTTTTTCTAAGTTATTTATATCACGTCGAATTAGACTAACATAAATGGGTGAAATAAGAATATGTCAGATAATTTGCATATTGGTACATGTTAAATACATTTTACCAGGGTTGAAAACCGGAGAAAAAATATGCTCTTTGGAGCAGTTTTGAACCGGTTTGAGTTTAAAAACCGCTCCGAAAACCGAATGAGTTTAAGGAGTAATATATTTGGAACTTGAGATGTAAACCGAACCGAACCGATTAAAGTTTGCACGTTCCGAGAGAACGGAGCAAATTTCGAATTCTAAAATTGCTCCGGTATCAAACCGGAGCATAAAAAACCGGTTTTGAAACGGTTTCTTTAAAAAGGAGTCAATTAATGACGCCATCGAATTTTACGCCAACAAAATAATATCAATATTTCATTTATTTAACAAATAAATCCAAACACAAAATGATACACTTGTTAAATAATAATTTGTAAAGTGACGATTTATGTTTAAACAATTTAAACAATTTAAACAAAAAACGATTTTGTGTTTCGAAAAAGCGGGAAAACTAGTCATTTTATGATAAGAGCTGATCTCTAGAATTAGCTGTTATCTATGGTAATCAACATTGTGGAAATTTTTGAAATGTTATAATCTGGAACGGAAGAATATAATATATGGTATTAACAAATTGTCGTATGAGCGCTATAGCATTAGATAGAATGTGGAAAAGTAAAATCTAATTTCACAATTTATTTCGTAATTTTTTTCTTTTTTGCTACGTTTTTTTTTGTTAGAACCAAAAATACGATTGCATCGAACTAACAAAATGTCATTTAGAAGGGTACATGACATTTTATTTTTCAAATAATTTAAAATAAATTTAAAGTTAGAAAACAATCTTTCAACGCTTACTTGCGTTACTGGAAGAGCTAATACAGTTACTGCGAGCTCATAAAGTTCAGGGCAAGTGACTTTTTTTTTCTCCCAGTAAAGAAGTATATCTTCCTCGTATTTAATTCTTTCTTCATTTCCAAAGTTAATAAGAAGGTATTTAATGTCAGATTTGTTAGTTTTTATATGCTGGCTTTGTCGCGAATTTTCCTTTTCTAACAACATTAACTCTAGAGGATCTTCAATTTTTTTTAGCTCTGTGATCTAAGCGCACTATCATAGCACGTACTAGATGGTGCACTAATTTCAATCGTTTTCAAAGCTTGTAATCGCTGCCATACAAAAACGAGATGATTTACTGCAATTTCTCTTTGCGTTTCAGAAAGCAGAACTTGCCACCTGGCATCTAAATAAATTGCACATAGCAAAGCTGGGCTCTCCATTAATTTAACCTCTCGCTCCTGCATAGCAGTGACCAGTGCTTTTGCTAACGAACTGTCGATAGTCTTTATATTGTGTTTACACATCAACCACGCTTGTATGAAATCGCCAACCTAAAGTTGCTCTGCCTGTAATTTTTTCGTGGTAACTTTTGCTGGTTTTAAGGCATCAACTATCAACTGTAATTTATCATAATCATTAATGGACAGATTTGATAATTTAGATTTCTTATTTGCTGATAAAATTTGATCGGGCATAAATCTGAAAGCCAATAAACTTAAAATCATGTCATACATTGAATGCCAACGTGTCGGGCAGTCGAGTATAGGTTTTCTTCTTCCAATTGCAACTAAGATACCTGAATTTGTTGGTGTGCGAAGTTTTTTAACCAGGCTTCTTGCTCTCGTTAATAATTCACGAATATCATTTTTTTTAATAGCATCTTCGACTGCAAGCTGCAAAGTATGTGCCACACATCTTTGCCCAAACACACCTTCAGATGAAAATTTACTTGGTAAATTATCAAAAGTTAGAGATAAATCATTTTCTACCGATTTGGTTGAGTTTTCTTCCAAAATATTCTCACTACTCTCCTCATCTTTAGTTTCACTTCCTTCTTCTTCGCTATCTTTGTCACTACTGTTTATGTTTCCATTCATTTCTTCATCGTTATTTTCATTTGTTTCACTTTCAACATACATCGAGGAAACATCGTCACTTAGTAATTTAATCGTTTTTAACATATTGGCCGCGTTATCAGTCGTCACGCAATAAATCATATTTTTAGAAATCCCACATTTTTCAAGTTCAATTATAATTTCTCTTTTCAAATTTTCAGCCGTGTGCGTACAGTCTAACTCTTTCGTACATATATTACGTATAATAAGCTTGCCTTCTTTACAATACTGAATATTTATGATCTACCTAATCGAGTCGCATTATCTATTTTAACACAAATTAAACGACCTTTCACATCTTGGAGTATTTCCTCACGAATGTTTTGTAGTAATTCAGTAGTAATTTGTCGTTTAATAATTTTACGATTTACAACGATTTTAGGTCCATCATTACTAAGGCCATTCAATATTGGATCGATAATGCGTTTGAAACCACTATCCTCAATAAAATTTATACTTCGTCCATTGACAGTAGTCATTTCAACACAAGCGTCGATTATTTCATTATAATCAATTTCAACGGACACGGAGGAAGTTTTTTTTCTTTTTCGATTGGTCGAAATTTTTTCGGTAGATGCAAGTGACGAAGATTCAAGTGACGAAGATGAGTTACTACCTGCACAATACATATAAATTAAAATTTTAAATTTAAATTTAAAAAATTAAAGTTAATAAAATTAAAATTTATATAAATTAAATACTTAGTTTTGCATACGTACTTGTAAGATCCAATTCCAAATCTTGCATATTGTTTTTTCGATCACGCGCTCTTTGAAGCTTTATTCATTCGCGAGTTATTATTGCTGTTTCGACAGGATGCTTACGCATAATATGCCTTTCCAAATTTGCAGTATGCTTTCCCTAAGTTAAATAATAAATATATTACATAAATCGTTGAAAGTAAATTTACGTTATAATATGATAAAGTTGATTTTAATTTTATCTAATCGAATTTTAACTTCTTTAAAACTATACATGAATGTAACTATATACATAAATGTGTTAATAATTAAACGTAGCAAAAGATAAAAAATAAATTATTTCAAAATTTCAATGATGTGATTATAAAAAATTTATTATAATTTATAATTTATAAATTAGGAAATTCGAAATTTTTCTGTACTTTTAATTTATGAATCTTAATCTTAATATATCTCTGATTTATATTAATAAAGATAATTAAAACTACAATTCAGTAACAAATAGAAATTAATTTTACCTGCATACTTGTAGAGCATCCAGCAACTTTGCATTTGGATCGACAAGTTTCTTCATTATAATCAAAATAAATGCCTACAAAATTTGCAGGTCGCATTGTACATTCGGTTCTTGAAATTTCTTCGTTAGTGTCGTTCATATTAATTGGAGATTACAAATCTATACGTAACTATATACTATTAAATATATATATATATATATATATATATATATATATATATATATATATATATAAAGGAAGATGTCCTGACTCACTCACTCACTCACTCACTCACTCACTCACTCACTCATCATCGTCCAGCCCAAACCCCTGAACCGAATTTTGATCAAAAATATATGAAATAGGGGTAGAATTTTCCGGGGAGTGTCACTAAGAAGGGATTTTTAAAAATTCGAGCTCTAACGGGGTGAAAAGAAGTAAAACGTGTTTTTACGGATTCTTTAATATCGCCCAGTCTAAACCCCTGAACTGAATTTTTATCAAAAGTATATAAAATAGGGGTAGAATTTCCCGGGGAGTGCTACTATGTGTATAGTTTTTTGTTAATAATTTTCTGGAAACCGATTTTTTTAATTTTTCCAATTTTT